>CM053617.1:419198-443242 GCA_028646535.1 Procyon lotor | reverse complement strand
GGAAAGGATGAAAACCCAACTTTTGTATCAACATGGATGGAACTGGAAGAGATTATGCGGAGTGAAATAAGTCAAGCAGAGAGAGTCAATTATCATATGGTTTCACTCACATGTGGAGCATAAGTATGGAGGACTTTGGGAGAAGGAAAGGAGGGGTGAATTGGGAGAAATCAGAGGGGGAGATGAAACATGAGAGACTGTGGACTCTGATAAACAAACTAAGGGTTTTGGAGGGGAGAGGGTTGGGGGGTTGGGTGAGCCTGCTGGTGGGTATTGAGGAGGGCACGTACTGCATGGAGCACTGGGTGTACATGAACAATGAATCTTGGAACACTGAAAAAATAAAGTAAAAGGTAAAAAAAAAGAGAAGAAGAGCATTTAAAGGATGAAAAAAAAGAAATATTTTGTTGCACCATTAATTATAAGAGGAGGTCAAGAAATCATGGGAGTATGAGTGAAGAACAGGAGAAAACTGGGAGACATTCCACCATCTAAATCTGATAAAAACTGAGTATCAGAATTCTTAATAGTATTAATGTATTATAACTCATTGCATAAAATTATAATCATGAGTCCATGTTTATATAAGCAATTACTTAATTAGTTAAAGTAAATAAGAAAAGAAAATGCTCTTACTTATGGTAGAAGGCCAAGTAATAAAAGTAGAAAACATAGGAGATTTAGAAAATACTATTTTAGCATCTATAATCGAGTCAAGCAAGAATCAACAATAGAGCTAAAACTAGAGGATTAGTTTGATGAATAAAATACACCTGTAAAAATATATAGTATCTCCTCAAAAATTACATGTTAATTACCAAGGGCAAAGTAGTAACTACACAATGGAGAGAGCTAGAGGTCATGCTCTCAACCAAGTTATCCAAGTGCACATTACCAGTAATGAAATTGACACACTGCCTCTTACATGATGCCCTGGGAATGGCATGGCACTATTTCAATAGTGTCCTGTTCAGAACACATTGACTAAGTCTCATCGGGAGGACAGTGAGACCATTCTACAAAGTAACTTTGAAAGGCTAAGGAGTTGTTCTAGATTAATGAGATTAAGGAGAGAAAAAAAAAATGCAATATGTGATAGTGACTTGGATACTGGTAAAAAAATAAAAATGAAAAACATTATTGGAGATATTGCAGAATTTGAATATAGCTTATGGATTGGAGAACAGTCACGTCAATGTATTTGTTTGATAATTGTACTATGATTTCTTATGGGAAAGTACCTTTCTTAGTAAATATACCCCGAGACACTTATAGGTAATGGATTATGATGCCTGTAACTGTCACTCTGATGTTTATAATATGTATAATAAAGCAAATAGGAAAAATACTTGAAAGTAGTGAGTCTGGATAAAGATGTAAGGGAATTGTTGACATTTTACATAAATTTGAAATTAAATAAATAAAAAGACAAAAAGAAAAATGCATTATTTAGAAAAAACATGCAGTAACTAAGAAAACAAATGACAAAAAGGAAGGAATGTAACTATGAGGAATAGTGGTTTTCAAATGCTACTCATTCAAATATTAAAAATCAACACAAATAGGGGCACCTGGGTGGCTCAGTCGTTAAGCGTCTGCCTTCGGCCCAGGTCATGATCTCAGGGTCCTGGGATCGACCCCGCATCGGGCTCTCTGCTCGGCAGGAAGCCTGCTTCTCCCGCTACCATTCCCTCTGCTTGTGTTCCCTCTCTCACTGTGTTTCTCTCTGTCAAATAAATAAAATAAAAAAAAAAAATCAACACAAATAAACTTAAATGAAAAAAATAAAAGTATTAGATTGAAAAGGCAGGAAAAGAATCTGTCTGTACTTTTGTGTGTTACAGAACCTATACAAAAGTTATTGAAATGGGCATTTATGTATGCCATTGATGCCATTGATGTATCACCTAAGGATACCGGGAAAGACATTTGAATAAGCCTTGGCAGAAATGCTGCAAATAAATGCACACAACTACAATATTTAGAATATGAATGTCTAAGTACCTTGCAGTTGTGGAAAAGTAAGTCAGCAGAAGAAATTGCTTTTACGGCTTGGGTCCATTTAAAGTGTTGCTATTAAATTCAGTTGGGTATTATTCCATCATTGGACCTTCTTTAATTGTACTAGTCTGTACAGCTAAACGCCAGAACTTTCTGCGGCAAAGACATAAGCACCTAACTGCAAACTTTCATCTACGTATTTTCAAAAGGAAACTAAAGTAGCAGAAGACAAATCTGACTCATGAGATAAACTATAATTAAAATATATGACAAGAAAAATATAATAGAAAATACAGCTTAGGAAGTATAAATTATAAATTTATCATAGTTTCTTGATGTTCCAGATTGCTTCTGAAGAAGATTCCAATATGGAGCTTCATGGGATATTGCTCGCACTATCTTTTAAAGGAATCTCCCTCTGGCGGTTGGGTCACATACATGTCACAATGAAGCCAAAAGATGTGCGGGTACCATTAACATCCCAAATCAGATGACTTTACATGAAAGCATATCCTAGATGGGTCTGACCTGATGAGGTGAACGCTGCGGGACACTGGACCCGTCACGGAGAGAGAGACTGAAAGTGGGAGCAGCTTTCCTGTGGGTCTTGGAGAAGCAAACTGCCACACGGAGCAAGGGGCTGAGAGCACCGCAAGGGGCTGAGTCCAGCCTCTGCATAACAAATACCAGAACAGTCACCTCCAGAAAGCGTCTCAGCAGCTGGAAGGAAGTGGACTTTAACTGTGTTACGTTTCCCTCATTTTACCTGCATGTACTTGACAATGATTATGGTTTCTATGCAGAGCACTCTCACACCGACTTGATAAATGACCCCAGAGGTAAAACCTGCTGCCTTCTACATTATTTCCTGCTTCCAGGACAATCTCTATCATATAATAGACTAATAAAATAATTAAGAGCTTGAATATTATTTCCTGAATAAATTGAGAAGCACAATGCAATATTATTCTGCTTAGGGTTGAAAAGTTTAAATTAGCCTGGTATTTTCTCAGAACTGAAAGTGGAAGGTGCAATATATATAACTGGTCACTTTATCTGGGCAAAACCAATAGAACAACTGAGATATAATACAGTTTAACTTTAAATTTTTTAGATACAGAAGAAGATATTAGCACTTCTGGGTAATAAGTATTTATAATAGAAATAATGATTAATACATTTTCAGACAACACAAGGAATCTGAGAGTAAGAAGTATAGAAATGTGCAGAGCAATCCTTAAGCAGTCCGAAAAGAATGCAATAGGAAAGAGGTAATCACCGAAGACCTGGTCAGCCTCCTGGTTAAGCCGTGTAGGGTGGTAATAGTCATATTAAGGACAAACCTACCCATGTATATTTACCCTTTGCTTTGTTAGGACCCTACCTGATATTGGGATATCTTCAGGCATTTTGCAGAGGAGCTAATTTAACAAGGGATGAGCTGATTTGGAGCCAGAGATGATTATGCCTCAGCTGCTGACAGAGAAGGGCTGGCTGCTGAGAACACGAGCAGCAGCAGGAAAGCTGAAGCTTGACCGGCACTCATCAACTGAAAGGCTGCGTGGGAAACATTAGCTTCCCCAGTGTCCCTCCTTCACCCTCCGACTATCCCCACAGTCTGAAACTAGGTATGTCGTTATTTGCTGGTTTTCCCCCACAAAGGAGTTCTGAACACCAGCGCTGGTCTTCCACTTGGTACAATTCCAGCATTAAGTCAGGTAACTCAGACCCACAGGGAGGGGCTCCGTCCCAGAGCAGCAGATCCTCATCACCAGCAGTGCTGCCAGTTACTCACAGCTGCTCTCCAATTTGGTACTAAGGAAAGGTTCCCATGACCCCTCCCTTGGGTTCCATTATCTGCTAGAACAGCTAACAGAACTCAGGAAAACACTTATATTGGCCAGGTTATTATGTAGAAAAAGATATGATCGAGACCACAGATGAACGGTCAGATGAAGAAGAACATAGGGAAAGGCCTGGAAGATCTACAGCTTCTATCCCCGTGGAGCTGGGGTGCGCCACCCTCCAGTGTGTGGACGTGTTCACCAGCCCAGAAGTTCTCCAAATCCTGCACATGTGGGGGTTGTATGGAAGCTTGATCACATGGGCATGATTGAGAATTACCTCCATTTCCTGCCCTCCTTCCCTCTGTGGACAATGGGCAGTGGGGCTAAAAATCCTAAGCTTCTAGTCATGGATGACCAGGCCCATCCAGGAGCCTGTCAAGAGGAACCACAGTAAAACAAAAAAACATTGCTCTCTCCTAGGAAATTCCAAGAGATTTAAGAGCCCTGTGTCAGGAACCCCAGGGTGAAGGTCGAATATCAGAACAAACGATGCTCCCCGGGCTCTTATGACTTCTCAGAAAATGGTGAGACTTTTAGGACCTTTGCATCTGGAACTGATGACTGAGTTTTAGAAGAGATTCTCCTACCATCTCTATTTTTAAGAGTTTTAAGAGTTCTGTGCAGGAACAAGGAGACAGAGACCAGTACGCATGTTTCTTCTTATTTCACATGTGGCAAAGGCTTAAGGACAAATCATCTGCAGCAGTAAAAGAGGAAATTCAGTATCTAAAATAAACCTGGAGGCGCCTGGGTGGCTCAGTGGGTTAAAGCCTCTGCCTTCGGCTCAGGTCATGATCTCAGGGTCCTGAGATGTAGCCCCGCATCGGGCTCTCTGCTCAGCGGGGAGCCTGCTTCCCCCGCCCCCCCACCTGCCTCTCTGCCTACTTGTGATCTCTCTCTCTCTGTCAAATAAATAAATAAAACCTTTAAAAAATAGAATAGAACAAAATAAAATAAAACCTGGAAAGGTAGAACATTCCATTTTCTCTGTCTGATCTTTCTCTAGCATATGGAACTGTAACTTGATACATTTGTTATTGACATTGTGTCTCACGAAAGTATGACTATGGAGAGTATTAGCCAGGGCTGCAAAAGCATGTTGAGGTGAGTTTGGAGACAGGAATTGACACTGAATGCCCACATCAAGAAAGAATCAGGGAAAAGGCAATTGGATTAGATAAGGAAGCAAAATCTTCAAAATAAATGTTTTAACTGGAGAGTCTACTCTACTCGAGATTCAGCTAAAAGTGTATCGTCTGCATCAAATACAAAAATGTTGGGAGAGAAAAAATTGTAGTATACCTTTACCAAGGCCCTCATTTTGACTGAGAGTTAATTTTATATAGAGTTTATTGGAAAGTTCAGTGGGACCTTTCCTAAATCCCACTGCCCCTGATGGAAGGCTTAACAGAACAGCAGCACTGCCATGCAGATTGTGGATGTGACAACCCCAAATCAACGCACCCTGAAACTATTATGTGTAAAAATATTCTATGAGTAAAAGCTAATGATAGTTTTTGGGGGCAATTTTCTTAACTGGAATAAACTGGTGTGACTACAAACTCCACTTTCTTATATTCTAATTGTCAGTGTTGGCTCAAATTAAGGTGCAAGCATTTTTTAATCCATCAGTGTAAGTGTACTAGTTTCATACTGCAATAATTATTTAAAATTGGGCTTCTGAATTGGTATTTATATATGTATGAAATACAGAAATGTGTAGAAGTCATTCTTCACAGCAAAGGAGGGAAGAACGGGAACACAAACTGGGTTGTTGGACCCCCATCCCACCTCTGAGAGGCAAGGTGACGCTGGGCAGTATATACGCAAATTCTCTCAATGCCTGCTTATATATAAATTTTTTAAAAGATAAAGAACCCTGTTGTGGGGATTAATTGTGGTGATGCATAAAAAAGTCTTCCATGCATCTGGCACAAAATAATCCCTCAACAAACTGTTTAATAATAACAGAGATCTGTGAGGAGATAAGAAATATGCTCCAGGCACAAACTAAATGTTTAACCTTGAGCATGGCTCTGAGCCCCTCTGGGCCTCTCTTATGATTCCTTCAACCCCATTGATTCAATAATCAGTTGAACATGAAAACATGTAGAACAATTAATTCAGGGAGAATGAAAATAAAGGTAAGCCTTGGGAAATGTCAGCAGATGAACATACAATACTACAAATGATCTCACATAATGTCAAAAGGACATAATTGGAGGATGGGATACTTATTCAACAGAAATGTTACTTCAAGCTAAACTGTCTTCGTATTCTCCAGTTCTTGGCAGGAAGCATCATCATATTATCATAATTAGCACACAGTAGGTTCTTAAGAAACAGAGGAATTTTGTTTTGATTAGATATTATCCTCAATTCTAAGGGATTTTGAAATACTGGGTGAGATAAAGATTAAGGTTAAAGTAAAGGTTAAGATAAAGTCCTTCCCTGGAAATTCCTGGAACCTCACTGTTTCATCAGTATGGTTTTGTTCTGGTAGCTGTTGGACAAACAGCATCTTCTTAACAAAGTGAATCTTGTTTCCACTTCAACACCTAGTTTGGGAGAGTTCTATTCTGAATGGGTCTTAGCAACAAAAAAACCAGTGAGTATCATAAATATTAGTGAAACATTTTAAAATCAGGAAACAGGGTGTGGAAGCCACTATCCTTTAATTCAATGTTATATGAATTACTAACTGGTCTAATTAACTTAACCAAACCAGACAATCAAAAATATACAGATAAACAAATGACACTGTGAAAAGAAATAAATCAAACTGTGATTATTAGTAGATGACATACAGTGTACACAGATTTATTTTAATTAAGAAATTTTAGTATTGCTTTTTGGAAATAGGACAAATGTACAAAACTCAATTACACTGCTCTAGACCAACAATAGATTTTCAAAGGTAAGAGGCCAAAAAAAAACCAACAAAACAAAACAAAAAAAACAAACAACCAAAATACATATAAAATAAAGAGTAGTCATTTTTACAAAAAGCTATTTAAGTCCTAGGGGGAGGTGGAGGGAACAAACATATTTATAGAAAGACTAAAAAGAAGACCTACATAGGAATGCCTGGGGGCTCAGTTGGTTAAGCATCTGCCTTTCGCTCAGATCATGATCTCAGGGTCCTGGGATACAGTGTCACATCCAGCTTCCTGCTCAGGAGGGAGTCTGCTTCTCCCTCTCCCTCGGCCTTTCCTCCCTCTCCCCTACTCATGTTCTCTCTGTGTCTCTCAAACAAATAAATAAAATATTTTTAAAAAATCAAACTCTTACACTTATTACAGGGCATGATACAAACTGAATATACATGTAAAAATTAGAGAATTTATTTGCATCACATGTAAGAACAGCTATTAATTACAGCTTAAAAGACATCACATGCAAAAGAAAAGTAATTCAGAAGGGAAAATACGAGCAGATTTATGAATGGAGAATACTGATGTCTAATAAACAAAACTGGAGATTCATAATGATTAGTAAGCTGCAAAATAAAACCACAATAAAATACCCTTTCCATGAGGAAGAATGGCAAAATTTTAAAGTAGGTAATACCAAGTATCAATAAGGAAGGAAGGAACAAGATCTCTGGCCTGCCCTGAGGAAGGTCAATCATTCAAAGTGCTGTTTATTATTCTTATTACTGTCTTTTATCATCGAAATATAAATCACACACCATGAAATTCACATCTTTTTAAAATATTTTATTTATTATTTGAGAGAGAGAGTGAGAGCGAGCACAAGCAGACAGGGAGGGATAAAGGGACAAGCAGACTCCTCCCTGAGCAGGGAACCCAACATGGGGCTCGACCTGAGCAGAAGGCAGAAGCTCATAATTCAGTTGCTTTTAGTATATTCACAAAGTTGTGCAACCCTAATCACACATAATTCAAACACATTTTCATCACTGAAGAACGAAACCCTGCACCCACAAGCAGTCAGCCCAGCCCTCATCCTGCCTCCCTCTCCATCTCAGTCCCTGGCAACCATTGATCCACTCTCAAGGTCTACACACAACATCATATACAAATGGGATCGTCCAACGTGTGGCCTTTTGTGTACGGCTTCTGTCAGACCATTGTGTTTTCACGGTTCGTCCTACTGTAACATTTATCAGTGATTAATTACTTTTTATAACTTGTATTCTGCAAACTTGCTAGACTTGTTCCTTAGGTGTAATAGTTTTTGTGTTTTTTTAAAATATTTTGTTTATTTATTTATTTATTTGACAGAGAAAGCACAAGCAGGGGGAGCAGCAGAGGCAGAGGGAAAGGCAGAAGCAGCTTCCCGCTGAGCAGGGTGCCCCATATGTGGTTCGATCTCAGGACCCCTGGATTCCGACCAGAGTAGAATGCAGATGCTGAACTGACAGCCACCCGGGCTCCCCATGTGTAATAGTTTTCTTAATTATTATTGGTATTAATATTTCTTTAAACATTTGGCGGAATTCACCAGTGAAGCCATTTATTTGTGTGGGGAAATGTCATTTTAATCTTTTTACTTCTTATATGTATATTCAGATTATTTCTTCTGGAGTCTACTTTGGTCATTTGTGTCCTTTAGGAATTTGTCTATTTCACCTAGGTTTACCTAATTTGCTGGCATAAAATTGACTTTCATCTTGTACTATAATGCTTTTGAGATTTGTCTATGTTAAGTCCTGTATCATAACTGATTTCTTTCTAAAAACTTTGAGGAGTATTTTCATATATATCACCATTTGTTTATCCACTCCCTTTCCTTTTATTTCCAGTTTTTGTTTTGTGAATAAAGCTGCTAAAACATTCTCATACAAGTCTCTGTATAGACAAGCACTTTCATTACTCTTGGATTGATACCTAGAAGTTAGATTGCTGGGATGGATTTTTCACGTAGTAAAAAACTGACAAAATTATTCTCTGACATTGTTGTACCATCTTGCATTTCCACCAGGAAAGCACGAGAATTCTGGTTGTTCCACGTGTTCATGAGTACTCAATATTGTCAGTTACTTTATTATGGCTAATAAACGTTGTTGTTCTTAACCATTCTAATAAGTATACAGTATTATCTCACTACGGTTTAAAATTACATTTCCATAATGACTAATGATGGTAAGTGTCTTCTTATAGCTTATCTGTCATTCATAATAGCAAGACTTACATTTATTCTTAAGTTAAATGAAAATGAAATAATTTATATAAGAATATGGAAAAATTTCTAGAGACTTTGTGATAATTGGAATTACCAAATACTATAAAGAATGAGGGGCACCTGGATGTCTCAGCTGGTTAAGCGTCTGACTCTTGATTTGGACGCAGGTCATGATCTCAGGGTCGTCCTTCTCCCTCTACCCCTTCTCTCTAACCCATTCTCTCTCACTCAAGTAAGTAAGTAAATCTTAAAAAAAAACACACACACACAGAATGAAATTATTTTTGATAGTGATATCCATGATTAAATCACATTTTAGTTTACAGAAATTATTTTTGGGTACTAAAATATATAACAAATTCATCAGAGAAGGCATGTGGGCTCCGTATATATTATTCAAGAAAATCCTAGAATTCTGAAAGGGAGTTCCTAAACCTGTGAACTGGGTTCTGTTTTAATCACCATCCTAATCCCCATAAAGTAGGTTGGCAAAGTTGGTTGAATTTTTGGAATGAGTTAAAGAGCTCTGCGTTTTATCAGGAATTTACTTAGACCTTCAAATCCAACAAGACTTCAATAGAGTGGTTAAGCTTTACAACAGGCTGTAAATTAAGTAATTTGGAAGCTACACTTAATCCTTCAAGGTATTATGCAGAGAATTTCAATCATACATTTATTCACCAAATAGTAATCTAGATACCTGAAATAGTCAATGCAGCATTCAGAAGTGACTTACTTTAAAGGAAAATATCAGGCACTTGATTTTGGCTTAGTAATTATTACTTCATCACAACTTTCATTAACTTCACTAGAGTTGTAATAGTTTGTATTTTATCTCATTTATTTATTTATTTATTTTTAAAGAGTTATTCATTTGAGAGATAGGGAGAAAGTGTGTGAGCAGGTGAAGGAGCAAGGGAGAGAGAGCAAGCAGACTCCCTGCTGAGCACAGTGCCCAATGTGGGGCTCCATCCCAGGACCCTGAAAACATGACCTAAGCCACAATCAAAAGTCAGACACTTAACCAACTGAGCCACCCAGGAGTCCCAATAGTTTGTATTTTAGAATAAATTATAGAAAAGCTAACATCTCAGAAACATTTATCAAAAGTAATTATTTTTACTCAATAGTATCATATTAATTAAAATAACAAACATAACTTTTTATTAATTGAAAAAATATGCTAATCTAAGATTTTTTTTTAAAAACTACAAAACAACCCACCAGATTCTAAATTTTGGAAAGGGCCAAAATGAGACATTAGTCTTAACTAAAATAATTAATGAAAGTATCATTTGACAGTAATGAATATTAAATAATCATGATTATTAGCCCGATTTTAATAATCCACTTATCACTTTGAATTGCCTGGAATTGGAATGGATGCCTTATAAGAAATTCCATTCCACAGACTTAAAAATATCCAAAGAAAATAATATAATTTTTCATTACGGAGCATTGTGGAGAAGACCATTATCACCTGGCTGGGTCTTGCTGAAGTTTCCCATTAATACTAATATTTTATTATTCAAGAATAGGAACACAGGGATAACCATTCCTGTTCTTTTCTTTTTTCTTTTTTTTTTCTTTCTCTTTCTTTTTTCCTTTTTTCTATCTTTTCTTCTCTTTTTCTTCTTTTCTTTTTTTCTTTGCTTTTCTCTTTGTTTCTTTGTGCCTTTCTGTAGGGAAATATTATCTTGGATCACACAAAGGTATAAAATACATTAAGTTATTCAGTCGTCTTTGTTTTTTAAATGAATAGGACATCAGTTTGCTTTCCACCTAGAAATCTTACATTACTGGAAAAGGAAACTATTAGAAGAGGAAAGATGTAACATGTTTTGAAAGTCTGAAGGAAAATGGTAATTATCTGTAAGTACCCATTCTTTTTTTTAGTTTTAATCAGTTAACTTCAAGATTCAAGATGCTGAAGTGGCTACCCAAAGGAAAAGCACATTTCACTGCTTCTCTTACTGCAACCTGTGGACTTGCAGCCCAAGTCTGTGTCAGGGCTGGGGGTGGAAAGGACAGGCGTGTCTTCTGAATAACATTCTCTCGAGAAACTCCTGGACTCTCAGGTGTTCTTTCCCCTTTGTGCAAACTGGAGAGCAGACATCAGGTAGTTTCTGCCACATAGTGAGCACACCAGGGAATGGGAGACAAAATCCGGTAGAATGGAGACAGTTCTGCAAGATGACAATGTCACATGTTGGTGAGAATGTGGGGTAACTACATCCTCCATGCACGGTTTGCGGAAGAGTATAATGGTAGAAGCATTTTGGAAAATTTTTTAGCAATTTTTTAAAAATTTCAAATACATTTTATTTCTTCAAATTTATTTATCAAGAGTGACTGAAATAAAAAAAAATATAATTGAGAGGCACCTGGGTCGTTCCGTTGGTTGAGTGTCCAACTCTTCATTGGGTCATGAGATCAAGCCCCAGGGTTCTGTGCTCACTATCGAATCTCCTTGAGAGTCTCTCTCCCCCTCTGCTTCCCCCACCACCCTCTAAATAAATAAAATCTCATATATATATGAAATTTGGTTGAGTCTCATCATCATGGAAAAGGCTTTAGGAGAAGATTGGTCAGCTAAATATTATTGTTTCCTATTTTCAACCAGTAAATAGTTGCCACTGATCAACAGACATCCAACAGTGCGTCAAGAATGCTCACGAGGTACCATATAATAATACAACATGTGTATGAACTCGGGGAATCTCCTTAGCAATTTCTTTGGAAATTAAACACATACCTGCCCTAACACCTGGATAATTCTACACCCGCATGTCTATACAAGGGAAATAAAAGCATTCACAGAGTGGGGAGTGGGGACATACTGTTTGATGGGTACAGTTCCTGTGGTTGAGGGACAAGTCTCGGAAAAGGACAGCAGTGCTGGTTGCACAACTTTGGGAAGAGGCTGGAAAACGGTTAGAATGTAAGTTTCATGTCATGCATTTTCATCACAATAAGAAGACACACCCATAGAAAGACATCTACAGAGATGTCCATGGCAATTTTATTCATAATAGCTCAAAATGAGAATAAAAATACCCATCAAAAAGTAGACCACAAAATATATTGTCATAAATTCCTTTAGAGTAAGGGTCGAGCAAATTATAGCCCACTGGGCAAATCTAGCCCGAGACCTGTGTTTAAACAGCCTGAGTGCTACAAAGGATCTTCATATTTTTTTAAAGTATAAAAAAATTAGACAATTATGTGATAGAGATAAGTGGGTGGCCAGCAAAACCTGAGATAGTTACTATATAGCTTTAAAAATTTTTTTTTATTTTTAAATTTTTTTATATAGCTTTTTACAGGAAAAAAATTACTGACTTTTGATTTAGAGGGTAATTACTAAGCAATAAAAATAACAAATTATTGTCACATGAAACATCGTAAACTGTCTTGGACTCTTAAAAAATACTGATGTCATGAAAGACAAATAATGGCTGAGGAATTATCCAAATTTAGAAAAGACAACTAGACATACGACTTGGGTGGGGAATGCTATGAAGGACATTAATTCATAATTAATTCATAATTAATTCAAAGTCAGGAAATCTTTGACTATAGAGGGTAGTTTATATAATGAAATTAGCTCTGTTTCTTAGGCAAATTTAATATATTTTAAAGTAATCAAAATATATTCAAAATAAAATACACATTTAAAATATATAATATGAAATGTTTTTAAATATTTTAAAAATGTTTAAAAGTAATGGAAAAGTACCCACATAAAATTCTTTATGTGAAGGAAACAGAACTCAATCCTGATTATGTGAGATTATATTCTTGATTTTGTAACTCAAACGGATTAAGTTTGTCTGGTTCCTCCTGCACTAGATAGTGGCAGAGGGCCAGATTTATGATTTGCTGTTTTTCTCTTCCTTTTACAAGCTTTGTCACAGAAATTAGGTTTTAGAATTTGAGGGCCTTATATGTCCTCTGAAAGATAACACTAAACTGTGTATCTTTGACCTCATCCATGTTGTGTAATCTCACTGTGTTGTCATTCTGATCCTTTCCTTCACACGCTCAGCAGGAAACCACAAGATAAAAATAGAAAGTACTATTTGTAACTGATAGGTGATCAAAGTCAGTCAGTCCAGGCCTATCTTGTCCAGTGGTTTTCTCAGTTTCATAATTCACTTTTGTTACCTAAATCATGAACAGAATTTAAACAAACCAAACCAAAAGATGCATCAATTACTGGAAGCAATACTCCTTTGGGAAGGCGCAATTAATTACCTCCCTTTGTCAATGGAGTTTGTTACCTGGATAATTATTTTTTTACCCTTTGGGTAAAACGGAAATTTCTGAGACAGTTCACACATACCTATGACACCCACAGCTATTATTTACCTATATGTGCATACATATGTATATATACATATACACACATCATCACCATTAACAAAATTTATTAAGTACTGGTTACATTCCAAACACTAGGAATAACAAGTTAGAGATATATAAACTATATATAGAGATATATAAACTATTATTTGATGGGGATACTAGATATTAGAGTAAAACTATATTTTTAGATATAATCAAAATTACTGGATATTAGAGGAAAATAAAAGTTACTATTTAATTTATTCTCAGGTCTAAGCTTTCTGATAATGATGTTTAGATCCCAGGAAATCCCCAAAGTGTGGAGAACATAATCTTATCTACAGTAGGCAGTTTTTTGACGGGCCCAGTGAGTGCTCACTGGTGTTAGGAGGTGTTAGGTGTTAGGTGTTAGTCCATACTGCAGCCTGCACGCCCCCTCAGCTCTTGGACACGTTGAGTCAGTGCAGCCAGGGACACACTACCACACTACCATCTCCCAGGTATTGCTGTTTATGTGTGCGCTGTAGCTAGAGGATGAAGAGATCATTCATTAGCCTTCCGGGTACACACAGGTGAACTGACAGGTCTAGCATGGACTCTGAATTCTTCCCGGTGATAAAAGGTAACATTCTGGCGTAGGAGCACAGGGATGGAGGTACTAAAAGTACTTTTAGCTAAGTGGAAATGTTACCTAAAAGTCAAGTATTTTGCAGAGCTTTGTGCTCTGAAAATGTATTAAATAACTGAAGAAGTAAGTGAAAATGGCAAATAAATATCTTGAGAATTATTTTTAATTAACTTTGGTATTCCCAAATAAGAAGGTAAATTAATGAAAGAAATCGTAAATTATGTTAATGAATTAACACATGAGTAGGCTGGGAAAAAGAAATACTGTTCCTTTTTCTACTAATTAATCATAGATCAGGATGTGAAACTTTTCCTCAACAATCTATTGGTTATATTATTTTTGAAATTTAATGTATAAAGTTAGAGATTTTTTTTGTCTTTATTTATAATAATTTGTTCTTTATTTAAAAATATTAAGCATTTGAGTCTCTTATGGCTTAATAACATACTACATTATATCACGTTCGGGTAAGTATGTAAACTGTAATTTCAGAAGTAAAGATAAAGTAAGACAATGAGGTATCAATTGATTTACCTAAGGTGAAAAGCGTCTACTTGAAACAGAGCTCAAAACTCTACTAGGGATTTTTCTAAGAACGAGTGAAGAGTCTTAGGAATGTGCACTATTGTTGAAAGGTAAGCAAAGGAGAATATCTTGAAAGAGCCTAGAAATTGTAAGAGCAAATCTATCATGAGTTAGAGGATATATTATTAATGGGGACATAGCTAATAGATAGTCCATCCTGTCATTTTCCCCAGATGTGACAGAATGACTTATGTCCAAGAAATAACTGCTTGAGATAGTTATTGATTTTTATTATTTATTAGTGCTTCCTTTCAAAGTTTTACACATTTTAATTAATTTATTTATATTTGGGGGTGATTTCACTGATGTTAAAAAGATTAGCTAATAAACATTTTGGAAGTGTTTTTGTTTTTTTTGATACTCGATTTAATAAAATAGCATTTCCCAGACCTATCATTCATACATGTCAAACTCCCAGGAAGTGATAGGTAAAACATAAGATCTAGTGCTTCATTAGGAACTTTGTTCTGTGACAAATTCCCCTTAATTTCTGAAACAGTTTTTTTAAGAATGTAGGGGCGACTGGGAGGCTCAGCCAGTTGACCATCTGACTCTTGATTTCCTCTCAGGTCATGGTCTCCGGGTTGGGTCGTGAGACTGAGCTCCGCACTGGAGCTCACTTAACACTTACCAGAAGCTAGGAGGCAGGCAGTGCAGACACAGTGAGGATCCAGGAACAGAAAGGAAAAGGAAATGTCAGCAGTGTTGGCTTCCTTAAGAAAACGTATGAGACTCTCAACCCACTGTTCATTCCCTGTTGTACATCTTTGGCCAGCATGATGCCATGTAGCCTCTTTGTGCTGAAAGCCTGTTTGGGACAGTGGAATTGCCTATTAGAAATTATCATCAAGGCAGAATGCTCTGCTAGTTAAAGACTGACCTTCCTTGAACAAGGACAAGCTGATATTGACCCATTCGAACAAAACAAAATGTTTTCTGTGGGTAATTTCTTGTGCTCCTTTCCAGATTGTGTCTAGATAAGGTGGTCAGTCCTTTACCCCAAACGTTGCTGTGTTCTACAGAGGATCTTATTCGTAAAGGGTCACTGCCTTGAGGAAATCCAGAGACTGTGCCCTAATGGCACCCCCGGGTTCTCACCATCATTAGTGCCCTGCTTGGTTTCAGATAATTCCTTTTTTGTTGTTGTTAAGATTTTACTTATGTATTTGACAGAGAGAGAGAGATAACAAGTAGGCAGAGAGGCAGGCAGAGGGAGAGGGGGGAAGCAGGCTCCCTGCTGAGCAGAGAGCCCGATGCAGGACTCGATCCCAGGACCCTGAGATCATGACCTGAGCTGAACGCAGAGGCTTTAATGCACTGAGTCACCCAGGTGCCCTAGTATCAGATAATTCTTAATAGAGTATTTCATGGGGAAAATTTTCCAGTCGCAACTGATCACTGAGCCTTCTTATGGATATTGTTCAGTGTTTAGAAACAATCATTTTCAGCCATGTAGGCTATAAATTATGTAAACTTCCATCCATAACGGTATGTAAGTTAAAGTCCTCTTCCCTTAGAAATGGAACTTTCTTCTCTCTGCGAGTGAGGTGGATAGGTTCAATCTGCTATCACCATTTTTCTTTCAAAATCAGCAAAAATTTATAAAAGCCATCCAGTATTTTGAATTGTTCCTATTTTCCCAAGAGCTGGCCAGCATGTGGCCTATGTCTTGAGAACCACATGTGAAAATGCCCACATTTTTGCTAGTGGATACCCAGGGCCACCAGCATTGTAGGTGACGGCATGTCTAGTCCTTCCCACCACCCTCTCCAGCTGTGGTAGTTCTATACTTTAACTTCTGTTATTTGCAGAACTCTACTTCCAGGTCCTAATTCTGTTATCAGTTGGGACCATGGTAAAATACAAGGAACATGAAATCCACCAAACAACAACCTTAAAAATCAGTGGGCTTCCCCCCCCCCCCCTTTTTTCACTTAAGATGTCAAAGACATAGGTGGCTGTGGTGATTCCATGATACTATTATGGACCCATGTCCCTTTGTCTCTGCTCCGATACTGTTACCCCTTGGCTTTTCTACATCCTACCTCTTGTATTTCTGCTACATCTCTAGGTGTCATGTTTGAGTTCCAGGCAGAGAGAGAAGGTAAAGCAAGATAGTGGAAAGAGAAAATCAGCATATGGACAGAGACTATCCCTTGTCAAAAAGCTTTTTGAGAAATCTTATCCAGCAACTCTTTAAAAAAAAAAAAAAGATCTATTTATTTGTTTATTTACTGAGAGAGAGAGAGACACACAGAGACAGAGAGAATGTAGAGGTGGGAGGGGCAGAGGGAGAATCTCAGGCAGACTCCCCGTTGAGTGGGGGACTGATGCCCGGACCCTGAGATCATGACCTGAGCTGAAATCAAGAGTCAGCCGCTTCACTGACTCAGCCACCCAGGCACCCCTCATCCAGCAATTCTAGTGCACAGAAATATTTCATGAAATGGTTGAACATTTACATAAAATACGAATCTTCTCTAAAAGTCAGAAATGAGAGCCCAAGTCTATTCCATCCTGCTTATGCTCAAGAGGGACCCTTTTCTGGAGAGAAGACATAAGCTGTCAACCCAAGACACATGTCAAGAAAACTAAACCTAAAGATTTTAATGCTTAATAACAGGTGGAGACTAAAAACCAACTCTTCAGAGCTTCATTATTCACGGCCTTTCAATAAAGGACCTCAAGGCAAAAACACCTTCTCTATTTTGTCCCTCACGTTAGAATATACAGAGTCTTATATGATCAGTCAAAAATGTGCCAATCTTATTTTTTCCTTCTTGTACTGAAAGACACGGGTCTGTGTCTGAAGATGGGCCTCTTCCTGGTCCAAAGAAAAATCTGTTCTGGTTTTGCGCCATGAGGCACTTATACCTGCAAGTCCATATGGGATGGACTGGGCTTGCCAAGCCTTCAGGCCTTTGCCGCGTGTGCGTCCGCACTCACCCTCGGAAGGATACCCGTGTCTATCTGATCAGTTTTTACTGTCTCCTCAAATACAGAGATTACAGGCTGCAACCACCAGGTTATTGGTACTAACATTTATCCTTAAGAGAATCTCCTCTGGTTTTCACAATGAAAGACTGCGAGAGATTTCCAAAGATTCTTGGAAACCTTCATTTGATATTTAATGTTGAGTCTTGTGATTAAAAAAACAATAACCACCACAGATGAAGCTACTTAAGGCAGAATCCGTTCTGTAGATTTATCTCTTTAGTTTCCCAAGGCTCACGTAAATAGTAAACAATTTGAAATTAGAATAAACATTACTTTAAATATTTTTGTTTTATATTTTTAAAATGTCTTGTTGCTCTAAAAAAATGATTGGAAATCATTGGTGTAAATCAATGATTTGATTATTGATTCCTAAGTCAAATATATTTGACTTATTTGGTAGAGAAACTCAAATTTGACTTAGAAACTCCAAGTTCTTCTTTGAACATTAAACTCAATTGAAAGTACAGATCTAATATTTCTGGAGGAAAAAATAACCCTTTATTTTAGCAAATATATCTATTATTTAAAAACATGTATTTATTTTAGTGTGGGAGGAACACTTAGCATGAGATCTACCATCTCAACAGATCTTTAGTGTACAGCGCAGTGCTGGCCACAGGCACGATGCTGGGTCGGATCCCCAGAACTTCTTCATCCTGCGTGACCGAGTCTTAGACACACTGGTCAGCACCTCCCCACTGCCCTTCCCCCAGTGTCAGGCAACCATTCTACTCTTTGCTTCAGTGAGTTTTATTATTTTAGCTATATCTTAAGTGGGGTCATAGTGCTTGTCTTCCTGTGGCTGTCTAAGCAATATCCATTTTTGACTATTAAATAATGTCCCAGTGTCCGTGCCTCTCATCTGTTTTTCTAGCTGATATATTAATTATCTTATCTAAAACATTTACATTTGATACATTACTTTCTCCTTTTTTCTGATAAATAGTGCACTTTAAAAAGTGCGTGTTTTCTGAACCATAGTCTCTGTAAAAATCAGTGTATGACACCTCAAATGGTGAAACGGCAGGCGTAAAAAGCAAATGAACCCTTATTTGTTTCACCTAAATGTTTATGAGAAAGAACACTGAAGGCTTGTGCCAATGTCTTATTCCCTTTACAGAGATTTGCAACCACATAATCATTAAGTGTTCTGTTAAACTGTTCCAGTTTCCAACACATGTTCCTAGTTTGTTGGAGCTCTGCATCCCAAGTTATGTGACCACATTGTCAGATAAACTGGTCCCTAACCATTAAGAGACCTAAGGGAATTTAAGTCTTAAAGCTTTACTCAGTCATGTGCAGAATAAAGATCCTAAAAAAGCCCCAAAGCTTTAATATGTAGCTTTGAACATAATCCTCTTAGGTGTGTTAGTATTTCTCCATCAACAACTTAACTTTTTTATGTTGTACACTTTCACACTAAAATAAATAAATGAAAATGAGTATCTCAACACACATATCAAGACCTGACCACACACTGATCAACACATAGCAGAATGTGAAACACCGTGGTTCGGTGGTTAGCGGTACTCGTGCTAAGTATCTCTCCCACCTTCTACCCGTGCAACTTCCAGCAAGTTACACAATCTAAGACTTATTTCCTCTTCCATAACAAGTGGATATTGTTATCTGCCACACTGTGTGGTTGGGATATTTACATACACTTAGCACGGTATTTGAACACATAGGAAGATACCAGAAAATATGCCTCCTCTAAAGCCCCGTCTTTCAACTGTGTTTTAAGCTATACCTCCTTTAATATTTGGAGGGATTTTGCTGCTGTGGGTAAGCCATCCTCCTCCCACACACTTTGCCGACACTTTACATGTCAACCCTGCCACCTTTCCTAGCTGCCCTGGCCAGACCAACACAGTGCAAACATAGAAGGGTAGGAGGGGGGCCTGGGTGGCTCAGTCGGTTAAGCATCTGACTCTTGATTTGGGGTCAGGTTGTGATCTCAGGGTGCTGAGATCTGAGCCCCACACAATGGCATGGAGTCTGTTTGAGAGTCTCTCCCTCCCTCTGCCCCTTCCCCTTGCCCCTGGCTGGCTGTCTCTCTCTTGCTCTAGAAAAATAAAAATAGAAAAAAAAATTTTAAGAAGGGCAAGAGAGTGGATGTTGTCAAAGAAGTGGACTGAGAAATCCTAACTAAGAAAGACACAAGAGAATAAATGGGCTAATGGATTGGAAAATTAATTATGGTGCATTTTGCTAGAGGCTGAAATTCCATGCAAATATGTGTACAAACAACAAAGAAGAGAGGAGGTTACATCCGAGAGCTTCTCCAGAACAAACTTGTTTAACATCATCATGAATAACTCCTGAAAGGTCATTTAAAAACACCATTCTCTACCCTCCAGAGAATAAACTAATATTATAACTTTTCAGTCATTTGTAGCCTTTCAGAATCTCAGATTTGATCCTAGGTGTGGACACCTTTTTGGGGAATCAGCTACCAGTGCTTAAAATAATTATTTGCTGTTCATGGTTTTAGAGAATTTTGGAACCATTATCTTTTTGAAACACGTCCTCCTAGAATGATATCTAATATCTTTAATATTTCATTATTGAATGTGCTTAATACATAATCTCTCCCCTAAAAAGAGAAAAATTCCATCTGTTCTGAAGCAGCGATCTTTTATCCAATGTAGCCTAAAAGGACAGTTGAAAAGATTAATTATATATGTGGCCAACTATCTATATTGACATTAATAATAAGACTCATAAAAGCTTAGAAAAGAATGAGTCAATGATATTTATAGTTTAGCATTATGATTTGTGCTCCATACAATGGAATATATTGAAACTAAGTCATATAAAAGATTTTTTGATGTTTGAATATCCAAGTGAGTGGGTTTTTCATTGTCTCATTCCCATTATTCAGTGCTCCTCCATGTACCTGGAATTGTTATGGAAAATATTAATTTAATATTGCATGTTCATTAGAGTACAGTTTAGTAACCTCAAATCACAAGACAGATCAGTTGTTCTCAAGATAATTCTTACTACATAGATGTAGGAAATAAATATGCAATAAGAGGTAGACCAATAAAGGTTGTTATTCACATTGAAGAAAATCATTGATGATTGATTTCAAAGTCTAGATAGGTATTTGGTGTCCTGTGTTGGAAAGAGTAAGTGTTAAGAGGAAAATACTGGAGATAGCACAAATACTTTGAAATTGAATATGGAATTACACGTGCCTGCAACATTCTTTTCTGGTGTCAAGCTCCATAAAATTTATTCTCTTCAGAAAAATTTCCCAGAACCCTCAAGTTTTAACATTTTTCAGCATTTCCAATGAGTTAATACTTGCTGGGTCCTTTTGAAATACTAATTTTAGAAGGAAAAATTTTGTTCATTTGCTTCGGCAGAATAACCTCAACACTTAATTTTAAATAAACTATAGATTTATTTTAAGTGTATTTATTTTATTGTCATTAAACCCTGCTACCAACAAGCTGGCCAAAGAAGATGGCTATTCATTTATGTCCAGCTTACTGGACAACTTTGACCCAGTTCTCAAATTTGTATTTTACAACTTTGACCCAGTTCTCAAAGTCACTTGATAAATCTAAGCTAATGGGGCAAGACTGCTGCTTGCATAGATAAATCAGAATCAGTAGCGATGTGTCCTAGAAAATACTGTTTCCAACATCACACACACACACACACACACACAAACATGCATGCACATGCACATATACACACAACATATAAGCACACATATGCCCACTTTTTCTTCATTTTGCACATAACTCCATAATTATATAGAAACTTCTAAGGTAACCTGGTAAATCGCTGTTTTCAGTTAATTAAGGACAAATCTTGGCTAATGATGGATCCACACTGACCAATAAGCAAATGTCTCATTGATAAGAAAAGTTTCGGTCATTGATCTGTTCTAAAGTTTCCCAGTGTAACATCAGTCCCCACGGGGTAATACTTAAGAAACTCGACTTGGCTGATTTCACACCTAGTGTTGTTAAAGTTAATACAGACAAGAAATTGCATTTAGTGTCTGTGAGAGCTAACTTGCTAAGCAGATGAGTGAAATTTCAGTTCTTTTCATGCATTATTAACTATCTTTCTGCTGTTGTTTTTCTAGATAATCTCGCCATCCTCCCTTAAATTATAGTACTCGGTTACTTCACAAAGTACAGCTCTATTGATGTTGAAATGCCAGTGTTTTATGAGACTTTTTCCATAGGTATCAAGGTGATGTTTACAAGTCCGGGCAGAAGAACAAGGAAAGACACATACAAAATAAGCCATGAGACTCAGAGAGTCTCTGACACTGAAGAGAAGCAGGGCAACTTGGAAGGTGCCGTATGTGAGGCTGGGAAGTGTGGATCCTACGCGCTTGCTGCTGGGGCAAACTAATGACTGCAGATAGAACGAAGAACTCTTAGCAACAGAGGTATGATGGGAAGATGACTACTCCTATTTCTATCACTCATTGTATTTTGTAAAGTACCTCACGAGGACAGACTTTGGAATTGAAACTTAAATTTGTATATTTATTTTTTATTTTTAAAGATTTTGTTTATTTATTAGAGAGAGAGAGAGAGAGATCACAAGTAGGCAGAGAGGCAGGCAGAGGGAGAGGGGGAAGTAGGCTCCCTGCTGAGCAGAGAGCCCGATGTGGGGCTCGATCCCAGGACCCTGAGATCATGACCTGGGCTGAAGACAGAGGCTTTAACCCACTGAGCCACCCAGGTGCCCCTAAATTTGTATATTTAAATCTAAGTGCATTATATTTTGTGGCAAGTTTGTGTTCATATGAAAAATGTTGTTTACATAAAAAATTGTAGCAACCAGAGATTAAGTATGTAATAAGTGTATTTTAAATGTATTAATTATACTTCATTTCTTTGTTTGTATTTTATTTACTTTGATTCTTCCTGCTCATTCTGGTTAGTTAAACATATTTTGCTACTCAGCCGACTTAGTGATCTCAAAGGAGAAAAACCAGATTTTAATCATAGTCTGTGTACAAAGAAACTGAACTGTTTATTTTGGAATCTCCATATTTTCTCTGTACAGAATTCACTATTTCTTTGCTATTTTGGGCTTTTTCTCTGCCTTATTTTTCCTAGTATCAACTGTTTTATCAAGCTATAAGTCATATATCATAAAATCCATCCTTCTAAAGTTTACAATTCCATGGTTTTTTAGTATATTCACAAAGTTGTGCAACCATAACCACTAATTCCAAAACAACTTTATCCCCCCAAAAACCTCCTGATGGTAGTTCCCTCCCCCAGCCCCTGGCAACCACTAATCTATTTCCTGCCTCTCTAGATCTGCCTACTCTGGACATCGCAGATAAGTGAATCATCAAGTACGGGGCCCTCGAGCGTGGTTCCGTTACTTGGCAGTGTTTTCCCAGTTCATCCGTGTGGGGGCATGTGTCAGCACCTCAATCCCTCTCGTGGCCGAATGACATTCCATTGTCCACCCAACCACATAACCGCATTGTGTTCAGGTACTCATCACCTGGTGGCTTTTATGACTAATGCTGCTATGAACATTTACATACGAGTCTGTGCGTGAGCGTGTCTTTAATTCTCGGGGGTATATACACCTAGTTGTGAAACTGCTGGGCCATCTGGAATCTCCATATTCAACATAGTGAGGAACTGCCAAATTATTTTCCATAGTGTCTGCACCTATTCTCATCAACAACACATGAATCCTCACCCATACTTGTTATTTGTCAGGTATTAATATTTTACACAATAAATTTTCACCCATCTTTGCCTTCTTTATTTTATTTCTTTCCATATTTTTCCTCAGTGAATAGAAGTCTCCCCCACCTTCAATAACTGTGCATACACTTCACAATAGGCAAGCACTTTAGTCATACCTTAGATTACACTACTGAATACTCACAACAACCTAATATGATAGCCATTATTAGCCCCAGTTGGTAGATGAAAACCATTACACAAAAGCCTCAAAAACTTTCCCAAGAACACACAGCTATTCCGTGGGGAAGCTTCTATTTAAACTCCTGAGCTTTTAGAGCACACGCTTGAATGTCCACCTCATATTCTCACATTTTCATTATTTCCCTGAGATTTTCTTTCTGTAACGACTCTTTCTGTTGATAAGCAACCCTGTTAACACTCCTCTTTAGCACTTGCCTGAGTCCCTGTGGGACTGAGAGGTACCCCCAGAGCTGTGAACCTGGCTCTTCTGGACACAGAGAGCTTGCGAGCAGGAGGGCCTTTCTTCCAACCGTGCCTGTGGGAGAGTCTCTCAGTCCTCATGGGGACTAGCTATTAACCCAGAGGCCGAATGGGAAACAGACTTTGGTCCATGTGACAATATGTTCTATGCAAATTCTGTGGACCTTAGGCAAATGAACTGTGATTGTCATAAAAAGTAGGATTTGCCTCTAAAATATGTTTTCATGGGGCGCCTGGGTAGCTCAGTCGTTAAGTGTCTGCCTTCGGCTCAGGTCATGATCCCAGAGTCCTGGGATC
>CM053617.1:401075-418698 GCA_028646535.1 Procyon lotor | reverse complement strand
ACATTATATGTTAATAAAAATTAAAAATAAATAAAATAAAAATAAAAAAGGAAAGGAAGAAAAAGAAAAAAAAAAGAGAAGTAGCTTTACCATGTAGTAAGTAATTAAAACAATTCTTTCTTGGGTTTTTGAGAGAATGATGGTTTTGCCTCCTCTAAGCTGATAATATAAAATCTGATGACTGAACTACCAAAGGTTCTTACTTGTAGCCTTACTTGATCTTGAACTTGAACACCTTTCAGAACTATTAGAAAAAAGGGAAGAATTGTTTTATTTCTTGAGTTTGTTTTTATTATAACCTGTTTTTATTCTCAATAATCTTTTCCTGTTGACTGTCATGTTTTAGAAATTAAAGCACTTTCTAATATAGAAAAAAAAAAAGAGGATTAGTTCACTCTTAGGCTTTTCAACCCAATATAAAAGATATTTTTGGTTGTTGCAAAACAAGCAAGCCTCTGGAAATGCAGTCACGGAAGCAAAAAATAGTTAAGAAAACATAAGTCATAAGTTGCTTGTGGTGGCCATAAAAAGGGAGGGCACATAGACCAGTCATGTAATGATTTGTTTGAGCCAGTCTTAGGTGGCAGCATAAACTACTACAACAGAGTGTCTGTGTCTTTCTCCTGTCACTTAGTTGTGATGTCTTATGTTTTTATCTTTTTATGTTTGTATTTTGCATAGAGTATAGCACTCACATTTTCATACACATGCCTATCAGTGAGAGTTCCTATTGTTCATTTATCCATTTAGCAAATATTTATAACCTCATTTTATGCTAGACTCTATCCTTTTCAAAGTTATATTAAGAGTAATAATGATATCAAATATTCAAGTTCTTTAATATATACAAATTTATATAATCTGCATAAACTATGGAGGAGTTTTTATTGTTTTTCTCATTTTCCAGATTAGGAAACTGGGGCACAGGATGTTATAACTTGTTCAGAGTCACCCAGCTAAGAAATGGTGGAGTGCGGAGTACAAGCGCACATAGCCCCAGGTCCTCCTGGGGAGAGACCTCTGAATCCCCTCTTTTGCTCCTTGCTGAATCAAAGCCTTGCTCAGCATGGCAGACCTGCTTAGACTGAGAATTTATCTTTCTCCTGAATTCTGCTACGTTGATGATAAAATTCTGGGCCTGAGCCTCAGCTCTCTCTGCCCAACCATTGCTGGATAGGAGAATGTTTTGATATGTTGTGAAGAAGGCACTGTTGTATTCACACTCGGTTTTTCATTGATGACTTACCATTGCTGGCCTTTCATGTATTTCTCCCCAGCTCCACTCACCCCTGAAGCTCTCCAGTTTTTTGCTATGATAGTTACGATTTTGTTCATGTTTTTTAAGTGACGGATACCTTTCACTGCTAGTTGGATTTTTTTTTTTTTTTCCTGCTGGTACACTATTGAGCTCATCACCAGATGAAATTTTAACAAGTATAATATTACCTGTGCCAGAGATGATCCAGGCTTCACCCTCGGCTAAGGAGGGACTCTTTATTGTCAGCCAGCCAACAGCTGATCCAGCTCAGCATAAAAGACCCATTTTAGCATCTGTTTTCATTGACTGACTGCTGGTGAAACACAGAGGATGGT
Organism: Procyon lotor; assembly: GCA_028646535.1. Lineage (NCBI taxonomy): Eukaryota > Metazoa > Chordata > Mammalia > Carnivora > Procyonidae > Procyon > Procyon lotor. Next base: position 417,105 of record CM053617.1, on the reverse strand, counting down.
TTCCCTGGGAATAAACTCAGGGATGGAGATTCACATGCAGATGTTTCCGGATTTACACTGTCAGGAAACAGCAACCACAAGCCTGCAAAGAGGGGGAATTGGGCTGGAAGCACAGTAGGAACCTCAACAGACTCCATGGGGGGAGCGGGAAGCTTGAAAGGCCCTTAGAGACTCATGTTAGGCAGTGAGCTGGACGTTCAGATCCTGCGTTGCCCAGAATTCACTCATTGGAAAGACAATTTGTCAGGGCAAAGGACAAAAATCTCGTACCACCATCTTTTTATGTCTTTTACCCCAGCACTTATATATCTCTAAATTTTCTTTTTATTTATTTATTTTTTTCTTTTATTTTAAAATTTTTTTAATCAACATATAATCTATTATTTGTTTTAGGGGTACAGGTCTGTGGTTCATCAGTCTTACACAGTTCACAGCGCTCACCATAGCACATACCCTCCCCAGTGCCCATCCCCCAGCCACCCATCCCTCCCACCCCCACCCCCCAGCAACCCTCAGTTTGTTTCCTGAGATTAGGAGTCTCTTATGGTTTATCTCCCTCTCTGGTTTCGTCTTGTTTCATTTTTCCCTCCCTTCCCCTATGATCCTCTGTCTTGTTTCTCAAAGTCCTCATATCATTGAGATTATATGATCATTGTCTTTTGCTGATTGACTTATTTTGTTAACCATAATAGTCTCTAGTTCTGTCCGCGTCTTTGCAATTGACAAGATTTCTTGTTTTTATGATAGTTGCATAATATTCCCTTTTGTATATATACCACATGTTCTTTATCCACTCATCTGCTGATGGACATCAGGCTCTTTCCATAGTTTGGCTATTGTGGACATTGTTGTATAAACATTAGGGTACAGGTGCCCCTTGGATCACTACATTTGTTTCCTTAAATACCTAGTAGTGCAATTGCTGGGTCATAGGGTAGCTCTATTTTCAACTTTTTGAGGAACCTCCATACTGTTTTCCAGAGTGGCTGTACCAGCTTGCATTCCCACCAACAGTGTAGGAGGGTTCCCTTTTCTCCGCATCCTCACCAACACTTGTCATTTCCTGACTTTTTCATTTTAACCATTCTGACTGGTGTGAGGTAGTATCTCATTTTGGTTTTGATTTGTATTTCCCTGATGCCGAGTGATGTTGAGGACTTTTTCATGTGGCTCTTGCACATTTGGATGTCTTCTTTGCATAAATGTCTGTTAATGTCTTCTGCCCATTTCTTGATTGGATTATTTATTTGTTCTTTGAGTGTTGAATTTGATAAATTTTTTTTTATAGATTTGGGATACTAGCCTTTTATCTGATGTCATTTGCAAATATCTTCGCCCATTCTGTTGGATGTCTTTTGCTTTTGTTGCCTGTTTCCTTTTTATCTTGATGAAGTCCCAATAGTTCATTTTTGCCCTTGCTTCCCTTGCCTTTGGGAATGTTTCCAGGAAGAAGTTGCTGCAGCTGAGATTGAAGAGGTTGCTGCTTGTGTTTTCCTCAAAGATTTTATTCGATTCCTGTCTCACATTGGGGCCTTTCATCCATTTTGAGTCTATTTTTCTGTGTCGTATAAGGAAATGGTCCAGTTTCATTCTTCTGCATGTGGCTGTCCAATTCTCCCAATACCATTTGTTGAAGAGACTGTCTTTTCCCCAGTGGACATTCTTTCCCACTTTGTTGAAAATTAGTTGACCAGAGTTGAGGGTCCATTTATGGGCTCTCTATTCTGTTCCATTGATCCATGTGTCTGTTTTTGTGCCAGTACCACACTGTCTTGATGATTACAGCTTTGTAAGAGAGCTTGAAGTCTGGAATTGTGATGCCGCCAGCTTTGGTTTTCATTTTCAACATTTCTCTGGCTATTTGGGGTCTTTCCTGGTTCTATATAAATTTTAGGATTATTTGTTCCAGCTCTATGAAAAATGTTCATGATTATTTTGATAGGGATTGCATTAAATGTGTATATTTTTCTAGGTAGCATGGATATTTTATACCTCTGGATTTTCTTTTTTTTTTTTTTAAAGATTTTATTTATTTGATAGAGAGAAACAGAGCGAGAGAGGGAACAGAAGCAGAGGGAATGGCAGCGGGAGAAGCAGGCTCCCTGCTGAGCAGAGAGCCGGATGTGGGGCTCGATCCCAGGACCCTGGGATCATGACCTGAGCCGAAGGCAGACGCTTAACGACTGAACCACCCAGGCGCCCCACCTCTGGATTTTCTAATGACTGAGATTGTATATTTCTATAAAGTGAAAGTCAATAATACTTTAAGGGAAAAAGATATGATTGCAAATATATGCTAAAAATAAACATGTAAACATACATAGCTAAAATATCTACAAATTGTCTAGAAGAAAATACTTCAGTGTTCTACTAGTCTTTAAAACAAACCAGATTACCTTTAAGATTTTTATTCATAAAAATACAGAAATTAATACTTTAATATCAATTTAGTTATCAACTATAATCATGTAATTATAAATACCATATGTTGGGAATACGAAAGGTTAGAAAAGAGGTTAGGAACACAATTTGTTATTTATCTGAAGATTTTTATGACAGAAAGATACAACTTGTAAAGAAAATAATTAAAAAATAAAAGGTTTATTTATAGTGTCATATTTACAATAAATATAGTAATATATTACAAACTTTTCAAACTGTTAAATAGAAAGTTTTAGTATAGATAATTTTATAAAAATATCGTAAACTTGCTCTAAAAGCTGCTGATCTGCATTAGTTTATATTAACAAACATACTTTGCTCAAAATACAACCAATTGAATCTCAAACACAAGGATATTCCATGATGCCGAAATGTACTTCTGGAGATAAATTTAAGACAAAGTAGTTATCAGTTATTTTGTTTTTACTAATTGCCAAATATATGTTAAATATCTTGGAGGGTCATGGTTACATGAAGGTAGGTGAGGAGTACTTCATTAAAAATATTAGCATTTGATTTCAAGACTAATCACATTAAAGCAAATAAATAGAACATTTTCTGAAGTAAAATTGGTATGCGTTTATACCTCTTGGGTGGTAGAAGATTTCAACTCTTTAAGAACAGTAAATTATACTTATTACTAGTGAACTCTTTTAGGGTAGTTTGTATAAATGTAGGATACAGGATGCATTGTATAAATGTAGGATACCTCTGCCAATGATTTCAAGACAGTAGTATCTGTCACAATACCTTTGAATTCAGCATTTCTATTAGCACTAACTTCAAATCTGCCACCACTTGCCTTGATTGTAACAACTGAGAAATCTTCATTCTTATGAGGTCCCATAACATAATTCCTCCTTTACTTGCCAAAATGCACCACTTAAGATTTTCTAAATTATTCTGTATTTTTAAAATAGTTTTTTACTCTGCCCCAGTGACTTTGTTTTCATTTTATAAAATCAATATCTCACGTTATTTAAAAATAAAAAGGGACAGATACTACCTCTAAAAAATTGCCTTCAGTTAGGAATGGTCACTGTATAAGTGAAGTCTTGCCTTTGAATTTGCTTAAAGAATTCAATTTAAGGGGCACCTGGGTGGCTCAGTGGGTTAAGCCTCTGCCTTCAGCTCAGGTCATGATCTCAAGGTCCTGGGATTGAGCCCTGCATCAGGCTCTCTGCTCAGTAGGGAGCCTGTTTCCCATGCCCCCCCAGCCTCTGTGCCTACTTGTGATCTCTTTCTCTGTCAAATAAATAAATAAAATCTTAAAAAAAAAAATAAAAGAATTCAATTTAAGCACACAAGTATAAGACTATTGTAATTTTGACATTATATCATGTCAATTTAAAGGCACCCCACATTCTAGGATTTACCAACACATTAAATGCTAGATGTTATCTCTTCTGTGAAGCACTTTGCTTCAAAATGAACACTGATACCCCAGTCTAACATTTTTTTTAGTGGAGATCGTCAACTTGATTCAAAATATACCAATATTAATTTTGGTAAGGTAGTTACCAAGTTGAAAATTAAAATTTAACATTTGTTTTAGAATTGGAGGGACCATGTAGCATTCTCTTGTTCCCTATATGACGTATGGATTTTGGCTGTGTTACACAAAGTCAAAGGCAGAAATCATTCTGTTATACAGGTGACATTTGCAAGATGGTCTTTTATCCCATTTCAGAAAAATATAGTCACAAATATTCTTGACTCTTCCAAAGTCCCCACAAATAACAGCAAAAAGGACTCTGTATTTACCCCAAACATGAGTAAAAGAGAAGAGCCAATTCCAAAGAGAGCCTGGAGAGGGCACATGAAAAGTTCCCAAAGCCTCCTTGAGTTCACTGTGGGGAAACATATGGCCAGGTTGGCTTATATTGAGAAAAAATATAAATGTATTCAATTAAAAAATGTGACCAGCTTTTACATTCAAGATAATTTTGAAGAAGCTTAAAGGCAGTAAGGCTGAAACCTTTGAGAGGGAACATTATAACCACCACCATTACCACAACCCAAAAAATCAGTGCAGTTATCCAGCATAAATAGGATGAGTTGTTATCATATAATGGAAGTTTTGCGATTATGTACTTGTCAGCAATATCAGGTTATACCTGATATTCAGTATAAGTTCAGTATAAGTTCCATGTACTTTCCCTGGGGGTGGTGGTAACAGAAATGATAGTAGTAATAGCTTCTTCTCACATGCCTTACTCACCAGGAAACCATTAATCTTCTCAAAGACTGGATAATATTGGTGATGTTATCTATATTTTAGAGCTAAAGAGGTTTAGCTCTTTAGCTAACATTTAGCTAACATAAGAGCTAAACATTTAGAGCTAATGTTTTAACAGGTCATCAATTGGCCCAAGGTCAAATTCAAGAAAGGTTTAAGGCCAAATTAGAGCCTGGATTTGGATACAAAGTCTGTGCCCATCCACATGTTCTCTTGACAAAGTGTTATGAATGACTTTCAGCTTTTACTCTTTTTTTTTTAAAAAAGATTTTATTTTTTTATTTATTTGAAGAGGGAGATCACAACTAGGCAGAGGTAGGAGGAGAGAGAGGAGGAAGCAGGCTCTCTGCTGAGCAGAGAACCTGATGTGGGGCTCGATCCCAGGACCCTGGGATCTTGACCTGAGCCAAAGACAGAGGCTTTAACCTACTGAGCCACCCAGGTGCCCTTCAGCTTTTACTCAGCAATCCACTCTTATCTTGGAATATATCTATAGTATTGATTACTGTCCTTCAATCATACTGAGGATTATTTCTCTTGTAAGTAAGTAGTCCAAGATTTATGCTTTGGATTGCACACAACATGGCTTTTAAAGGTTCTGAAGTGTACTATAAAAGGCAAATCTGATTGTATCGACCTAATTTGATGTTTTCCAAAACAGATATATATTTTTTTCATACACAAACATGGAGAATCACTGAATCTACTTTTTAAAATTCTTTCTCCCCCATCTTTCTGTCTCTTCTGCAAAAGCAGACAGTCATCTAAACACAGAGATATTTTCCTAATATATTGTCATTACCCATTGCTTAATTTCTAAAGCCAAAGAAAGACTCAATAGTCAAAGTGTGGGTTTAAGGTTCTGAAAAAGACGTATTTCCATAATCACAATACATTTTAGTTTTACGACTTCTAGTATCTCTTGAGAAAAAGGAGGAAAAACCGATGTTAAACATATTTTTTTTTCTTTTTTTGAAGAAAATTACTTTCCAACTTTCTGGAAGCCATATCTTTACAAATTTGTTTTGTCTCAAAGATAATTTATGATGGCAGATTTCCTCTTTTGAGGGGCCATAGCTGCAAGAAAAGATTTACCCCACATATTTATTACCCTAGCCATCTCTAATCAGAATTTCTTGCATTTGTCATCTTCCTAGGCTCCATTGAGTTGCTAATGCTTTGTATGAACAAGTTCATCTGGTTAAAGAAACAAAATTATAAGGATTATAAAGTCATAAAATATAAAACTGAAAGAAACGTATGGACTATTTAATTGAATCTTACAATTTCTTAATGTGTGTGTGTATGTGTAAAGCTCACAGAGATTGGACAACCAGTGTCCTGAACATGTACTCTGTGAAGTCAGAATTACTAGTGGGAAACACTGAAGCAAATTGGTGAAGTCAAATATAAATCTATTCAGAAAACACATTTTTGGTTAGATTTTTCTCATAAATTTATGAGAATAAAAACCAATTGGTATACTAAGAAAACACTGTTAAAATTGTAAACTATTATATGTATATTTCTTAATTTTTTGCTTTATAAATATTTTATTTTCTGAAATAAAAGTGCCTTGTGTTATTGGCAATGGCATTTGTGAATTCTTTCCAGGCTGTCTTTTAATAAGCTGATTAGTGAATATTTCTTTTAGTAAATCTGGGCAAGTAAACAGTAAGATGCAACAATGTAACTGTAACACCAGGCGCCAGTATAAAATAGAAGTGCTCTCTACCTCTTCATATTTCCTGTTACTTCTCCATCTTGCATTATGCAAAATTTGAGACTTTTAGTTTGCATTTAAGGAAATATTTGTCATGTTTTTATCTTTTTTCTTCTTTTCTTGCTCTTGTGCTAATAAGTGACTGGCATTCCCTATCTACTAAGGTATTCTTATGGTCAAACTACAGTGACATGATTGCAACCTGTTTTAATGGTTTGCATTGCGGAGGATCATTCGTGTGTATAGAAATGCTCTCAGTAAAGCAGTGCACGGCTGCTCATGCCATTGGTGTACTTGGTGAACTCAAAGGAGTAAGCCAGGAATAAATGTCAACTCTGATCAAACACAGAAAAATAAAGAGGGATTAAAATAATAGACTAATTCATTGTTGACAGAATGTTTTTAAGCCCTTTTGAGAGAGACACTGTCTGCTCTCTGTAAATGTCAAACCAAGTAGCTGCTGCTTCATGACAGAGTATTGCTTACAAAAGTGTTAAGAAGTTTGTCCGTTCATGGAGCCCTCCTGTTTTCCTTTCAGAGTCTTTCTCTTCACTCTGTTCTCCTTTTCTCCATCTGAAGCTTACAGATTGCCATATTCCAGACCTCACAAGCTAACTGACACACAGGCCAGGCATTTACTAAAGGACTCAAGAGGACACTCTAGGACTGTGTGTGCATGTGTGTGTGTGTGTGTGTGTCTGTCTGTCTGTCTGTCTGTGTACCTGGTGTATGAGGGTTACACAGCTTTGAGTCCATGTGTGCACGTGCATTTGCAGCAGGGACTCATTCCCTAGGTACTTCTACTAGTTCCCATAACTAACTGTGAGCTTTAGAAATAATGTAAACATTTGAAATTGTACTTGGAATCCCTTTAATTTCTGTTAAATTAAAGTTAAACAGAAACAGTTAAAGAAAACAGTTGTTTTCTGTTCTAGATTGGACTGTGTCTTCCCCACAACACATAAGTTGAAATTCTAACCTCCAGTAGCTCAAAATATAACAGTATTTTTAGATAGGACTTTTAGAGAAATAAAGTGAAGCATAGTGGGTGGGCCCAAATTCAGTATAACTAGTGTCCATATAGAGGGAGGTTAGGCCACAGACAATACACAGACTGAGAGATGACCATGTGAGGACATGGCAAGAAGACGGCCATCTGCAAGCCACCAAGAGAGGCCTTAGGTGAATCAAAACCTGCCAAAACCTGTAAGAAAATACATTTCTCCTGTTTAAGCCTCTCAGTCTGTGGTGTTTTGCGATGGCAGCTCTAGCAAACTAATGATATTTTTCAAAATATTTTTCTAATCCAATAAAGTATGTCAAAGAATTACATTTTATCTGAAGTCTGCTAAATTTTACCCCTGCTTTATTTATTCATTGATATTTCATATTTGATGAAACTATAATTTGCTGTAAATTGGCCAAAACATGTAGTTTTAACTCATTTTTTTCTTTTTAATTGTATGTTTTATTTCGAATTTAAATACCTATATATTCACATGCTGAAGTAGGAAAGGATACATTACATTAAATGGATTATTCACCATGACCAAATGAAATTTATTCCCGGGCTGCAAAGGTGGTTCAACATCCACAAATCAATCAATATGGTACACCACATTGGGGTGCCTGGGTTGCTCAGTTGGTTAAAGCCTCTGCCTTCATTTCAGGTCATGATCTCAGGGTCCTCGGATTGAGCCCCACATCAGGCCCTCTGCTCAGCAGGGAGCCTGCTACCCCCTCTCTCTCTGCCTGCTGCTCTGCCTACTTGTGATCTCTCTCTCTCTCTCTGTGTCAAATAAATAAATAAAATCTTTAAAAAAATATACGGTACACCACATTAATAAAAGAAATGACAAGAACCACATGATCCTCTAGATAGATGTAGTAAAAGCACTTGACAAAGTACAACATCTTTTCTTGATAAAAACTCTCTGCCATGTAGGGATAAAGGGAACATACCTCAATATCCTAAAAGCCATATGTAAAAAAGCCCACAGCGAATATCATTCTCAATCAAGAAAAACTGACAACATTTCCCGTAAGGTCAGGAGCATAGCAGGAATGTCCACTATCAATCTTGCTGTTCAACATAGTCCTAGAAGTCCTAGTCTCAGCAATCGGAAAACAAAAGAAATGAAAGGCATCCAAATTGGCAAAGAAGAAGTCAAACTTGCACTATTCACACATGATATGATACTTAATGTGGAAAACTCCACCCCAAAATTGCTAGAAGTCATATAGAAATTCAGCAAAGTCATTGAATATAAAATCAGTGCACAGAAATCAGTTGCATTTCTATATACGAACAATGAGACAGAAGCAATAGAAATTAAGGAATCAATTCCATTTACAATTGCACTAAAAACTATAATATACCTAGGAATAAACCTAACCAAAAAGAAAAAGAATCTGTACTCTGAGAACTATAGAACACTAATGAAAGAAATTGAGGAAGACACAAAGAAATGAGGAAACGGGCTATGCTCATGGATTGTAAGAACAAATATGGTTAAAATGTCTATGCTACCCAGAGCAATCTACAAATTCAGTGCGATCTCTATCAAAATACCATCAACCCTTTTCACAGATCTGGAACAAACAATCCTAAAATTTGTATGGAACCAAAAAGGACCCCAAATAACCAGAGGAATGTTGAAAAAGAAGACCTAAGTTGGAGTCATTACAATTCTAGACTTCAAGCTTTATTACAAAGCTGTAGTCACCAAGACAGTATGATATTGGCACAAAAACAGACACATAGATCATTGGAACAGAATAGAGAACCCAGAAATGGACCCTCAAGTCTTTGGTGAACTAATCTTTGACAGAGCAAGAAAGAATATCCAATGAAATAAAGACAGTCTCTTAAACAAATGGTGTTGGGACAGTTGAAGAGCCACATGTAAAAGGATGAAACTGGGTCATTTTATTACACCATATACAAAAATATACTCAAAGGATGAAAGACCACAGTGTGAGACAGGAATCCTTCAAAATCCTAGAGAACACAAGCAGCAACTTCTTTAACCTCAGCCACAGCAACTTCTTTCTACCCACATCCCCAAAGGCAAAGGAAACAAATGCAAAAATGAGCTCCTGGGACTTCATCAAGATAAAAACCTTCAGCACAGGAAGGAAACAATCAACAAAACCAAAAAACAACCTATAGAATGGGAGAAGATATTTGTAAATGTCTTATCAGATAATGGGCTAGTATCCAAAACCTGTAAAGAACTTATCAAATCCAACACTCAACAAATAATCCAATCAAGAAATGGGCAGAAGTCATGGACAGTTCTGCAAAAAAGACATACAAATGGCCAACAGACACATGAAAAAATGCTCAACATCACTTGGCATCAAGGAAATACAAATCATAACTACAAGGAAATACTACCTCACGCCAGTTAGAATGGCTAAAATTAACAACTTAGGAAATGAAAGATGTTGCAGAGAAAGGGGAACCCTCTTACACATTTGATGGGAATGTAAGCCCATCAGTAGCCACTCTGGAAAACAGTATAGAGGTTCCTCAGAAAGTTAAGTATAGTGCTTCCCTGTGACCCAGCAATTCCACTGCTGGGTATTTACCCAAGGGATACAGTAATTCAAAAGGGCACCTGCACCCCATTGTTTATAACAGCAGTGTCCACAACAGTGAAACTAGGGAAACAGCACAGATGTCCATCAACAGATAAGTGGATAAAGAAGATAATTATCATCTGATTCCACTCATATGTGGAATTTAAGAAACAAAACAGAGGATCATAGGGGAAGGGAGGAAAAAATAAAACAAGATGAAATCATTGAGGGAGACAAACTGTTACAGACTCTTGATCATAGGAAACAAACTGAGGGTTGCTGGAGGGGAGGAGTGTGGGGGACGTGGTAATTGGGCATTAAGGAGAGCCCATGATGTAATGAACATTGGATGTTATCAACTGATGAATAACTGAACTCTATCCTTGAAACTAATAATACACTAAATGGTAAGTAATTGATTTTAATTAAAAAACTAAACTTACAGTGTGGAAGAGGTAAATAACTTTCTAGGTGAATGGCATGTATATTTTCTAGGTGGAAAATATATTTTCCACATATTCATAAATTTTCTAAAGGATGATTTCTTGTTCCAACCATAGACAGGTTGTGTTGGGAGACGGCAGCAAGTTCCCTGAGGACGTGTGTAATGAGCCCGCAATGTAAACTAATGCGTAGTTAATAATTTTTCAAAAGTATCTTGCTAACACTTCTAAAGAATCACTGCAATATTTTATTTGTCCCAAAGACTTTTTATATATAAAAAGGGGAATATTTTTATAAGAACTTTTATAATTTTGTTTTAAAACTCCGTATTTGGGAGTCTGCTGGATTTTAGAAATATTTTATAACCAGTATCACAGCATAACAGAGATATTATTAAATTTAGTGAACATATACTTTTATGCCAAAATGCTTGAGCAAAGGCCTTTTTTAAAAGGGAAAATATTAGTTATGGGCCAAACTTAAGATTTGTGAATATAAAGATGTCAAGTACTTTGGACATAGAAAGATTATTTTTATAACATGATAAAATTATTTACAATCTTTGTATTAGAAATGATATGAGTGCTGCTGGGTGGCTTAGCCAGTTGGGTGACTGACTCTTGGTTGGGCTCAGGTCGTGATCTCAGGGTTGTAGGATTGAGCCCCATGTAGGGTTCAGTGCTGAGTATGGAGTCTACCTGAGATTCTCTCTCTGCCCCGCCCCTGCTGCTTACGTGAGCAGAGCATGCACACACTCTCTAAAAAAAAAGGAATGACATGAGAACTTCCTCAAGTCCTTTGAATGTTATTTTGTATTACCTCTGAGTCAAATTGAATTATAACTTAAGCGTCCCATCTAATTCTTGATTTTAATTGAAATTGTTTTGTAATGTCAACATCTAGTATAATATTTGCTATTTTTCGATAAAAGAATTTTATCATGTGAAATTATTTTATTTGGAATTTTACTGGTAATAACTGTAAATCTTTACCATTTCCAATACATATTCCTATAGTGATATTTTGCGTCCAAATGTTTATGACATAAATGTTTATGTCAATAAATTTGCTTAGTTTTGCATTGTTGGAATAAACCAAATTTGGTTATAAATTATTTACATATACCCTTTGTTTTTAGACTCTAACATCTTATATAGAATTTTTTATTTAAGAACTTCATTACTCTTTCTTTGTAGTGTATTTATCAGTATTGGATAATCGATTAATTCTGTCTTTACATATTAAATGAGGAGCTTTTCATTGTTTTATATGGTATCATTTTTATAAAATCAAAATTACAGATTTTTTAGAGAATCTGATAACATAATGAGTCTGTCCTTTTGGTGACTTAAACAAAGTCATAAGAGCTAGAGCTAAAGTGTTATGAATAGCAGAAGATGGGAACATTTAGTTTCAACAATGCATGGATCATTTACATGTTGAAAACTGATTATAAGTACCCATTGACTAATCATATCTAAGGAAGTGGGATAGGAAAAAACAGTGATATGTGAGCAGAGGGGAGATTGTCCTTGTTCTACTTTAAGTTTGAAATTTATCTACATTGTTACTGTATCCTTCTGCCCAATTTTTGTTCTTTAATATGTACTCTGACACTAATTATTCAGGGCCGAAACTCACCTAGTTAGAAATAAAGAAGAGCCAGTCAGTATCTAAATATATCACTCTTGAATGAGTTGCTTAAGCAGAAGAGAAACCCAGAGTATTTGTTAACAACTGAAAATTTGCCACAAAGATTCTAAATGTGCTAACTCCCAGCATTAATTAAATTTTAAGTAAGAAAATTGCATAAACTGTTTTAGATCACAAAGGCACTGTTCAGTCCAACCCATGGCAGTAATTTTCTAACTCTGACCCAAGTGACTCACTAGAATTAATGACAATTTTTAAAAAATGCTTATTTTCTTCTTGAAAATTCACAGGAATATTGGCTAGTAATTATCTAAATTGTATCAGCTGACAGTAGCAACATGAAGGAGGAAAGTTAATTGAGAGATTACAAAATAATTAACTGTAGATTAGAATAGTTGGTTTTGTTTTTTGTTGTTTTTTTTTTTTTAAAGATTTTTATTTATTTATTTGGCAGAGAGGAGAGATCACAAGTAGGCAGAGAGGCAGGCAGAGAGAGAGGAGGAAGCAGGCTCCCTACTGAGCAGAGAGCCCGATGTGGGGCTCGATCCCAGGACCTTGAGATCATGACCTGAGCCGAAGGCAGAGGCTTTAACCCACTGAGCCACCCAGGCGCCCCTAGAATAGTTGGTTTTTGTTTTTAAATGACCACCCTGGGGTAAGCTCTCCCAATATAGACAGTTTATCTCAGATCACATAAATTCTGATACGAAAGCTCACTGAGTGAAATATTCACAGCCACCTTTAATGAAAGAGTTTTGTGTGGAAGGACATTGATTCGGAGTTGACCTATATTACAAAATAACAATTTAAAATATAATTTCAGAGGGAAAAGCAGTAAGATTAAAGCTTTCTTATTACTACCTGGTTAGTACTTGGATGGGAGACCGCCTGGGAATACCAGGTGCTGTAGGCTTAAAAAAAAAAAAGAGAGATTACTTATTACAAACTCACATATTAAACAGTATCAATGAATAAATATATTCACCAAGATAAAAGAAAACAATAAATATTTGAAGGATGCTCTAACCTAACAAAAAATCAATTTTTGTAATTGTAATTTTTGTAAATCAAAATGGCAATAAAACATGGAATATAATCAAATAAGCAAGCAAAGACAAGTAAAGAAAATACATCCTGTGAGAATAAAGTTAGAAATGCTATTTCTTCATAGTCACAAATAAATTAAGGTGTTAAAGAGGAGATTTTCAGTTAAGATTTGATGAAAAACAATCTGCATCTGTCTTTAGAAATACAAATAAATAATTATTTTTCCTGTTATTCTTTGCCTCTGTGCAGTCTTAAAGTACAAAAGAAAAAAAAACAAGTATCTGGATATTGATTACCATTTAATAAATACCAACACATTTTCTTCTGTACTTTAGCTTTTATTATTGTTGCTATGAACTTCCCGGTATCCTTTTCTCTGATTGAAGTTTATAGCAATCTGTGGGGTGTTGCCTGTGTACAGTTCCTCTTAAAATATTTTTTCTGCTCCGTCTCTCCTCATTTTTACATACTCCAATTGTACTGGTATTACTTTTTTTTCAACATTTCCTATATTGGTCTTATACTCTTTTATGTAATTTCCAAATTTTTTTTTTTTCTTTATGATGTACCTAGGGCATTTTCTTCTTCTTGTTTTCTAATTCACCTGTTGCCTTTTCAGTTGTATCTAATTGAAATTAAGATACATTGGGTTCTTGATTTTGGTTTATGCATATTCAGTTGTAGAATCAGTATGATTTTTCTTTCTATAGTTGCCAGTTATTTTCCAAAATATTTAACATGTTAATCATTTATTTCATAGTATCTGATAATCTCATAATCTGGATGAACAACTGGTCTATTTTTTAAGCTTTTTTTTGTGCCCCCCCCTTCTAGTTTTCTTATTAAGTTGTCACTTTTTAAAAATTAATTCCTGGTTATTTTGTCTTGACTTTTTATCCTTAGAAATGGTAGAGGTAATCTGAGACTCTGGTAAATGTTAGCTTACTTTTGGTTCTGACCAGCTTGATAGCTAGTGGAAGCTTATTTTACTCAACCCAGTGGCTACATTGGCTCAGATGTGCCCTTCAGATTTCTCTGAAGGCTAGCCTGCATCCAGGAAGATTTGCACAGGGCACAGTCTTCTGAATTTGGCAGTGATACGGCTTTCCATTAGTCAAAATTACCATTTATTTCTGCCCTGATGATTGTATCCATATCAACTTTTCTCATGTAGTGGAATTCTGCTTTTCTTAGATTAAAAAATTTCAGAAAGTGAGATGCGGCTAAACTGTGATATTTTAGCTTATCTTTCCAAGAAAGATAAGTCCTTTCTATACTGCAATTTGATGGTAAAGAAGAGAAGATATAAGACTTATGCATACAATCACAGAACAGTGTCTGTTTTCTCTTTTCTCACATTCTGTAATTTCAAGTTTCAGGCAAAGTTATTCCATAACCCTCATCAAATGCATCCCTTAAAATATTTTAATAACATGTATTTTGTTATTTCTTCACTTACTCATTGGGTCAATCTAAAAGACACTATTTCTTTAAACTTTCCAAATTTTACAATTAAAAAAATCTTCTTTAATGCTTTTATGGTTTGCCTTTGATTTTCAAAACAAAATGCAATTTTTTGTTGGTCTCTAGCATTACATGACTATACCGTATTTAACTTCTCATCTTCTCCTGCATGTTTGTATAATCAATATTCTTTTCTAATTTGCAACTTACCAAATGGTTTTTTCTGTGTTATTCAAAATGATTATGTGCATTCTTAATATTCTTTTTATTTTTTACAAGAAATTTCATTTTTTTCTCTTTCCTATTGTCTTCTACATGATAAAATGATGGTTTATTTAATGTGTATATATAATATATATAAGTAATCAAACATGTATGTTATATTTAGCATATGATATGCAATATGTACATATATAATGTAGTACAATAATACAGTAATATTTATGTAGTATATACTGTTATGAATGTTTTAAATTAGGAGAACAGAAAGTTTCATTTTATTTATTTATTTATTTTTAGAACAGAAAGTTTTAATCAAATTAATATTTTAGTGACTTTTCTGGATATATATACTTTATACTGCTATTTTCTTGTTCTGTTATTTTTGTTAACTAGTTTATATTTAAAAACACATATAGATATACATATAAATGAAATACTAGTACTATAATAACCCATTTCCTATGATGGTAAATATAAATGTGTAAACAAAGAGTTTGACTAATAAAACTCACCAATTCACTGACCACAGTTTTGGATCTAAGTGGCAGTCATTTCTGCCCTTCCTTTGCCAGACTTCAGAAAGCCTCTTCTCATGTTGATAAAGTGATACTCATCCTGTTCTGAAAGGAACCAACACATCTTCTAGGTGGTAGGCATTTTTTTCCCACAAGCCTCTTTCCTAAGAATAGATTGGCAAATAGTGATTATAATAAGGACTCACATTTAACAAAAACCTACCTTGAGAGACATAGAAAAAGATTCTAGCATTTCTTTGTGACTTTGATGTCTGTTTTTCACTTTTTTATGAAGAATCTGGCCTAAAAGTTGAATCAAAAGTGAACATCATGTTGCTTAGAAAATGTGTAAGAATTATCTTACATTAATACTCATTTCCAGGACACCTGGGTGGCTCAGTCAGTTAAGTGCCTGCCTTTGAATTAGGTCATGATCTCAGGGTCCTGGGATTGAGTCTCACATCAAGCTCCCTGCTCAGCTGGAAGCCTGCTTCTCCCTCTCCTTCTGCCCGCCTCTCCCCTTGCTTGTGTTCTTTCTCTGTCAAATAAATAAATAAAATCTTTGAAAAAAATACTCATTTCCAAGCATTAATTCAAGATCAACAGAGAGCTTTATAATTGTTATCTTTATATCCAAAACGATAGCATGGTTCACATCCCCTATGTGAGAAAAGATTTGCAGTTGTATTTCCCTTT
>CM053617.1:346179-400575 GCA_028646535.1 Procyon lotor | reverse complement strand
TGTGGTTTTGATTTGTATTTCTCTGATGCCAAGTGATGTGGAGCACTTTTTCATGTGTCTGTTGGCCACTTGGATGTCCTCTTTGCAGAAATGTCTGTTCATATCTTCTGCCCATTTCTTTTATTGCAATCTACTGGAATGAATGCCATTTCTTTCTTTAATTATCAATGAGAAATGGTTATTAAAATAACTGTTATACTTTCTGCTTTTTTAGTTATTTAGTTGTACATGTAGTTTTGCACTTAGCCACAATGGTGTGGAATTACCCTTGTCCTTGCATTATCACTATGAAAACTCTGTGACACTTCACTTGTGGATTAGATCTCAAAAGACTGTTCTCTCTACTGGCAAGTTTCCTGGCACACTGTGTCAATCTTGATGCTTGCAAAGGGAACAGAGTGATGAAGGGGAAATAAAGTATGAATTGTTTCACCTTCTCTGGTAGGAAATAAGGTTGACAGCATGCCAGTCTTACTGTGTTGGGGGGAAGACTCCATGCTCAGAACTTAAAATTTATACCATAATTTGAAAATGCCTATAAATGTGTGTGTTCATGTAACTATTTTGCACCATATGTGTGATGGTAGAAGTTAGATTTTACTTATGTCTCTATAATTACATTAAGTACTGAGTTTTAAATCCATTAACTTCAGGGGAACATTCTGCTTTCTATCACAACATAGTGCAAAATAATGACTGCCTCTCTGCTTACTTGTCACTGGAAATGGATATGTGTTGCTGTATGCACTCTTTTTAGGTTACATATTCAGTTTTGACCATCACTTTGTGTCATGTAATTTTTAGGAAATATTTTCAACTCCATATGGCAGGAAGAGGAGGAAATTGCTCTTTTAATTCTGACCTGAAAACGTGTGCTCCATTGTCAAGGACATGTGGCTTCGTAGAGAACTATGAAACACCACTGAATCAGGAGTTTATGGCCTGCAGTTACTTTGTCAGTATTAAATACTAGAAATAGAAGAAAAATGTGCAAGGTGTACCCCAGCTCTTTCATACCTTAGTAATTATGTGAGAAGGCAAAGCAAAGACAGATAAAAGACCAAGGGTCCAGGAGCATATGAATGAAGTACTCAAATTATTGCAAAGGTCAAAAAAAGGGGAAGCTAATAAAGTTAACAGCTGAGACTACCTTATAACAATAATCAATTACTAGCTAAGTTTAAAATAGGGATATTGATCTTTGGATTTTATTAAAGAAGCCATGGGTGCTCTAAGAACTCCCAGGAGGGCCGTGTAGGAAGTGGGCATGGTGAGAAGGTGCGGCCTGGATGAGTCATGATTTCGCTTGGTTTCTCCCAAGAGTGAACCCTGAGACAAAGACTGTTCAAGTAGCTTATTTGGGTGGCGATTTCAAAAAGTATGGGTGAGAAAGTGGTTAAAGAGAGAGAAACAAAGGAAAAGCCAGTACAGTTTCTAGTCACTTAGGAAGCACCACAGGACAACTGATGCTTGATCCTAAGGATGGAGCCTGATATCTAACGTATATTCAGGATTTTCACAAAAAAACGTGAAAGGACTTTTTACATGTGAATCACTTGAATATTTCCAGTATTTTGTTGTTGCTGTTGGTTGTGGAAACATGCTTAGATATTGACATATATACTTTTTTTTCCATGTTTCATGATGGACTGGTGAGAGTAACACAAAAAAATGAGAATGGAGACAGTTGAAGGAGAAAGTGATGAGCCCAAACCAGGTCTAACGTTACAGGTAAGAGCACAGACTATGAAGTTACACAGACCTAGCTTTGAAACTGATTACACATATACTTAATAACTGGGCCATTTGAAGTACAGTTTCCTCATTTGTAAAATACACATCTATTATCACAAACTTTGTAGTATTATTATTTTAATAATAATGTGTTAATTAAATGCTATGATTTATATGACTCTCTCAACACAATGTCTGGCCCATAGTAAAGATCCCTGTTTGATTTTACTGCATAAAGTGATAAAATGTGCCTTGGGCAGAGGAAAGAACTACAGCAGTTGAAAAAGTAGTTTGCACATAGATTTCTTAGATTTAGTCCAGCTAATTTACATTTAAAAAATATTCTGTTTGTTCCTATTGAATAGAAACGAGATGTTCATTTTGCCCAATTTAAATACCAAATTTTCTTAGTTATGCATATACTGCTTTATATACCCAAACTTGGTGCATAAAAGATGTTCAAGAGCTCCACTGGAATTAAAGTATAATATTGGCCTTCTTTTGTGATATATTTGGTTTAATTAGTTCAACATCCAAAGGAGTAAAATACAACAGTGCCAACTCTTTCATTATTCTTAATCATATTTTACTTAAAAATAATTTCCACAGTATTGTTTTCTGTGATCCCACGTTAGTATATAACTTCAAAAATATTAACTATCTTTTAAATTAAGAATTGGCAAAGCAGTTGCTTAACCAAATCTAGACTTCTGTCTTGCTAGTAAAGTCTTATTGGAACACAACCATGTTCATTCATTTAAATGACCTTCCAGAGGTCATCTAGTCCAATGACTCTTGCTTTGCCCTCCAGACAGGTTAACACATTAACTCAAAATTACAGCGTTAGTCAGTGACAGAACACAAGACTACAGTGCAGATCCCTTTTTTTGTATTTCAATGCATTCCAATTAAAAAAAAAAGTTTATCCTTTTATTTTTATTTATTTTTAAAATTTTATTTATATATTTGAGATAGAGCAAGAGTGAGAGAGAGGAGAGAGAGAGCGAGCGAGCACAAGTGGGATGGGGAGGAGCAGGGTGAGAGGGAAGAGCAGGCTCCCCACTGAGCAGAGAGAGTGACATGGGACTGGATCCCAGCACCCTGAGATCATGACCCAAGCTGAAGGCAGATGCTTAACCAACTGAGCCACCCAAGCACCCCAAAAGTTTATCTTTTTAATTAATGGGAATAACATATGTGGTCTATGTTCCTCCAAAGAAGGTGAACTTAATTTATAAAAAGGAGGTCTGGTTTTTTTAATGCAACTTTGTGAAATATTAATAAAATAAAAATGAAAAATGCACTGAAAATGCTGAATTATACTCTCCTTGTTTAGGTAATCTCCCTCCAAAAATAAGGTGTATAAACATATCTCATAGCAAAAGCATATGTCTGTATGCCTTACATTAAGTCAATAGGGAAGTAATATTATGTTGTACAGAATTGTGGGAATTTGCATAAAATTCATAAAACTTATGAATTTATATAACATTTTCATCCTTGGAAATCAGTTGGCTATTAAAGTCTAATATAAAAATGAAATAATCTGAAGTTATAAATAGGTGAAAAACAAGATTGATCAAAGGAATCCTCAAGGAACGTAGTGCAATTATTTAATGAAATGTCAAAAATATAGGACACCTGGGTGGCATAGTCAGCTGAGCATCCCACTCCTGGTTTCAGCTCAGGTTGTGCTCTTGGGGTCGTTAGTTCAAGCCCTGAGCCAAGCTCTGCACTCAGCACAGAGTTGGCTTGAGATTCTCTTGCTCTCTCTCTGCCCCTTCTGCTCATGCTATGTCTCTAAAATGAACAGATAAATCTTTTTTAAAAAATGTCAAAAATATCTATCTGCAGAACTCAAGGGCAGATAGATGTTTGCACTGCCCCAAAATATTTAAAGTACGGTATGAAACACTACGGAACCTAGTACGGATTTTAATTTTTTATTGTAGTAGAATATATGTAACATAAAATTACCATGTCAACCATTTTCAGTGAGCACTAGAGTGGCCATCACTATTATGTTGTTCTAAATAAGGTAATCATCCCAAAAAGAAACTCTATATCCATTAAACAATAATTTCTCATTCTTTCTAGCCCCGGTAATCTCCATAATGACAGGCTATATGTCTGCATAAATCTGCTTATTCTAAGTAGCTTGTATAAATGCAATAATATAATATTTTCCCTTTATTGTCTGGCTTGTTTCATTTAGCACAATATGTTTTCAAGATTTATCTATATTTTAGTATGTATCAGGATTTCATTACTTTTTACAGATGAATGATATATATATCATTATTGATCACTAATATAATATGTTAATTATTAATTTATTAATTATATAATTGCTATAATTAATATATATTAATATCATTTATATATGTATTAACATATATGCCATATTTTGTTTAACCATTCATCTGTCAGTGGACATTTGAGTTGTTTCCAAATTTTGGCTATCGTGAACAATGCTACTATGAATACTGGTGTACTGTTTGAATTTGTGTTTGCAATTTTTTAGGTACACACCTAAAAGTAGAATTATTGAATCACATGGTAATTTTATTGTTACTTTTTGAAGAACCAGCACAGTGACTGCACCATTTCACATTCTCATCAGGAATGCACTGGTTTTTTAATTTCTCTGAATTCTCACCAACACTTGCTTTTTTGCTTTTTTTCATAGTAATCATCCTAATGGGTATGAAGTGGTATCTCATGGTAGTTTTGATTTGCATTTTCCTAATGACCAGTGATATTAAGCATCTTTTACTATGCTTACTGGCAATTTGTTATCTTTTTTTTTTTTAAAGATTTTTATTTATTTGTCAGAGAGAGAGAGAAAGTGCACAAGTAGGGGGGACCCGTAGGCAAAGGGAGAACCAGGCTCCCCGACAAACAGAGAGCTCGATGTGGCACTGGATCCCAGGACACAACCTGAGCCGAAGGCAGCAGCTTAACCAACTGAGCCACCCAGGTGTCCCAATTTGTTATTTTCTTTAGAGAAATTCTATTAAAGACTTTTGCCTATTTTTGAATTGTGATGTTTGATTTTGAATTGAGTTTTGAAAACTGAGATCCTTGAGTAGAGTTTGAATTGAGTTTTGAGTGTTGTTGAGATTTAAGAGTTCTTTATATATCCTGGATACTAACCTCTTACTGTATTTTTTATTGGCAAATATTCTCTCTGATTCTATGGGTTGTCTTTTTTTTTCTTCAAGATTTTATTTATTTATTTGACAGAGATGAAGAGATCACAAGTAGGCAGAGAGGCAGGCACAGAGAAAGGGGGAAGCAGACTCCCCTGAGCAGAGAGCCTGATGCGGGGCTTGATCCCAGGACCCTGGGATCATGACCTAAGCCGAAGGCAGAGGCTTTAACCCACTGAGCCACCCAGGTGCCCCTTAGTTGTCCTTTCACTCTGTTGATAATGTCCTCTAGTGCACAAAAGTTTTTTGTTTTTTGTTTTTTGAATGAAGTCCAGTTTATCTAATTTTTTCTTTTGTTGTCTGTGCTTTTGTGACATATTCTGTTACACATTTTGATATGCGTGTACTCTGCTTCACAAACCCTTGTCTTTCTCTGAACTGGCTTAAGCAATTAAATTCTAGGAACAGATAAGAGGGCGCTGGACCCCTTCTGCCTTAAACTCTGAGGCTCCTACAGAGAAGCATCTCCCTACACCTCATAATGAAAACTAAGCTTCAAAGAACTATGAGAGAGGTGAGGGGTGTGGCCATTCCTAAGCTCTGAGGTTGCAGCATATGAGAGAGAAGAACATCTATACCGACCACTGCTGTATCTTCACAGTTTTATGAAAAAGGAAATACTTGGGTTCTACGGTCACACTGGACTCTCCAGGGGAGACAGATAAATGTGAGTAACGTGTGAACTGACTGTTCCTCCAACATCACCACCGCGATAGAGTGTACTAAGGTTTGTTGGCCAGTGCCTAAAACTGATAAACTGTTCTTCTTTTTGTAAGACTTTATTTATTTATTTGACAGAAAGAGAGATCACAGCAGGCAGAGCGGCAGGCAGAGAGAGAGGGGGAAGCAGGCTCCCCGCTGAGCAGAGAGCCCGATGTGGGGCACGATCCCAGGACCCCGAGATCATGACCTGAGCCGAAGGCAGAGGCCCCAACCCACTGAGCCACCCAGGCGCCCCAAAACTGATAAACTTTTAATTTCTCTGCAATGGTCTTGTCAACTGAGCATAAGGAAGGCAGCATATATGTCAAAGTTTGTCAGAAATAAAAAGGATATATTTTTCCTCCATTAATGAGAGGAAAGAATCTACATTATTTATTGACCTAAATTTTGTTTTTATGAATGTATTTATTGTTAGACTTAAAAAATATACAGACAGAAATAGACACAAACCACACACACACACACAAATGCCAACAATATTAATTATAAAGTTATGTCGATTATCATTCAGGTCCTGTAGTAGTTTCAGTGGGAAGTCAACTAATAATCAGAAATGGGGTTTATGAAAACAGAGAGAGACAAGCTGATTACTTGACCCTAATGGCCCATCTCCGCAAACCATGGTAGTCTTTTTTCTTTATTTTACTCTATGGATGCACTTGCAAGACTGAGCAGATACTCATGCACAAAGTCTTGTGGAATCTTTTCTTCGGATACCAATGCCTATTCTGGACAGAAATATAATGTTCTGTTCTGATTTTATATTCCTTGCCAATGAGTGTCAGCACTAATCCTTTGGCCTCTTCTAGGTCTGCATAAAGATTTCCACAAATCTCAAACTGGCTTGAGAGTTTTATTCTGTTTATGTCTCTCGTTTTATCAAATCTACAAACCTCATATTGCATGAAGAAATTTTAGAAGTTCTCCAAGGATTTCTCCAAGAGACTCCTAGAGATACCATCACTACAGGTGAACCAACTATAGACTAGTTAGTTTGATGGGCATAATTCTTATAAGTCTCTGTGTTCTAGAGAAACCTTAGCACATATTTCAAACAAAGAGAAACTTCCTGAATCCCAACAGTCCAAGTTTAATCTTTCATTTTCTATTTAAAAAATTCATTCTATATACATTGGCTAAAGGCTTTCTGGTAAACCCCTACCATACATTATACTATATTTTGCCTTAAGAGATCATAAAAAATGCAATTTTGAGATAGAGGTTTAATTTAAAAAGTGAAAAGAATCATCTTTCTTGGAAGGAAAAATATGCATTTAGATAGCTGAAATCATCACAAAAATCTAACCAAAGACTTTAAATACCATTTAGCAAATGAGCATATCTGTATTTTATAAAGTGAACTCGTATTTGATTTAATACACATTATGATTATTTTGTAATAAAAGGTAGAATAAGAAGGGATAATGCATTAATCAAGAATATTTTACTTTCTAAATGGCTGTAGGATAGGCTGCCTAACATTGTATGTACATATTACATGCTCCAAGCTGTTTCAACAGTAATAGAATACTTCTACCACTGAATTCCTCAGTGCATAATAAATGTCATAAACATACTGAGAATCAAAATTATCTGAAGGCTGCCTGCCCGTTTTAATGTAGTTTTTAAAAATTTTACTTACTTTCAATATTTTATGAACAGAAGGCTCTGCAAGCCAGGGACTTATCACCCATTCTTGTCTCTCAAGCTTAATATCAGAGTAGTAAGTGCAGCCAGCATGACTGACAGTTTTGCAACAAGAATCGTTCTCGACTGTACTAATAGACTATTTTTTCCCCAATATGCCCAAAGTCTCATTAACAACTAAAAAACCTTTACATGGTAAGCTGGCCCTTCAATTTTTTTAAGGAAGAAAAGAATATTAGACAAGCTTTGTGGGTCTATTCAGGAGACAACATGCAATATGATTGCTAGAAGAGTTTAACAGGTAACCTCTCATGATAAACATGAAGTTTTCCTTCAGACTGTAATTTCACTTATTGTGTGTTTAGAGTTTAATGCAACATTTATATAAAATCCATCAGTGGTCTCAGGAGAGATGTTCAGGCACAAATTCTCAGTTCATTTATTCATATTATGAAAGATGTCTAAAAGAAAATGTCTACCGCAATTTGGATTGGGAAAGAGCAGAAGTCTGTTTTCTCACAGATGTGTAATTTATTGGCTTTTTCTCGTTGGTTACCACATTTTAAAAATAGAAACATAAGCAGCCACTTACCCTGCTGTCAGTAAAATGACCTAGTAGTTAAGTTTATTTGGTTTGGCATCTACGTTTAAGAATCAGAAACACAGCAATAATCTAAAACGGCATGGTTAATGCTTCCTTTCCAAAATAAGTGTGTGACCTTGCTGCTACCTTTCTTCCTGTTGCTCACTGTAGACTGAAGACACAACTAAAGAGCAAAGGTATAAGAAGCCACAGGCCACGGATGAGGATGGAAGCTGAGCTGGTGCTCTAGGTAAAACTCCCATCTATCTTCTCATGTTTCCCTAGTTTGTGTTTGTTTGTTTTATGAAGATTGAGGTTCAGCAGGCCAGCATGAACTGCTGTGCTTTCAGGATAGTATTCTGTAGTGTGTACCACATAATTAGAAATAGAGAAATGCTTCTGACATAATTATTGCCATCACAAAGATACAGCAGTCTGAAAGAAGGTAAGAGGTAAGGCAACTTCAAGGTCGCAGTTGGAATTGGAAGAGGTGACAAAATGTCAGTATTATTTGCCATTGTGAGATCTAACTATCTAAGTTACTAGCTCTCGATTACATATTTTACTAGGTTTTCTGGCATGTATACACATATTCATTACACATTTGTTTTTAACCAATGTTATAATTTAGTAAATTTTATTTATTCTATTTATTTTTTCAGTCTACTGTTGAAAACCATTTCACACATACTGGGAGGCCATAAAGAAGAATCACTGGGTGGTTATCTTATTGTCTTGGGCCTCGAAAACACTCTAAAAATACCTTGAACTCTTTTTTTCTTCTTACATCTCTACATCGCTTTGTCACCATGTCTTTGCCAATGGGTTATATTACGAGGTCTTCTAGAAATAAAGTTACATGTTCTAATTTGGCTTCATAGCAATCCAGTGTGTCCAAGGAAAGCAGGATAGACTGTGAAATACACAACTCCAGGGGCGCCTGGGTGGCTCAGTCGTTAAGCATCTGCCTTCGGCCCAGGTCAGATCCCAGCGTCCTGGGATCGAGCCCCGCATCGGGCTCCCTGCTCCGCGGGAAGCCTGCTTCTCCCGCTACCATTCCCTCTGCTTGTGTCCCCTCTCTCGCTGTGTTTCTCGCTGTCAAATAAATAAAAAAAAAATCTTTAAAAAAAAAAAAAAAAAAAAGAAATACACAACTCCAATCTTGACATGCACTTTCTCACATCACGGCAGCGGCCCAGCTACAATTTCAATTGTACCCTTCTCTGATGATCCTAAAGTTGGTCCTTCTTTGTCAATATGAAGTAGAACTCTACTTATTTATAGCACTTACCATAATTTACAGTCACATGTATAATCATATTTGTGCATGTATATAAATACCTATCTATTTGTTCTTCATATTACATGTTTCTTTAAATATTTTCTTCCCCACCCCAAACACAAAGAGAGAGGATACATGAAAGCCAAGTTCCTTTCTATTTCATTTATCAGCACTTATATATGTTAAGGGCACAAAAATACTCATTAACAAGTGTAAGCACAATAGAACTATTTCTCTACAAAGTTAATTTTCTATCAAAGTATATAAGAAACATTCTAGCTTTTGCTGTATCTTTCCCTCCCTATCTAAAATAAAAGTCACAAAAATAATAAACACAATATTTTCAAAAATTGTTGACTTTGCTTTTTGTAGTTTTAATCTTTCAAGAATCACAAGTACAATTTGATTTTTATAGGGTTAGCCTTCCATATAACAAATAACATACTTCATTAAATGAGTGACATAATGCTTCATGCTAATCCTGAACTAAGGACTAAGAAGGACAAAAATACCAGCCATAATCATTGTCTTCAAGGAGACTGAGTATAGTTAGTTACAGAGACTGATCACAACACTCTGTGACATGTTCACTTAACAAGAGAAAAGCTCTCACAAGGCTGTACTGCATACAAATAATAGCAAATATATGGATAAGTTGGAAAACATGCTTCAGGGAAATAATTTTGCACCCTGTTAGTATATACGAGAAAACTATTTTGAATGGGTAATTTCCCTCACTGAATTGAACAGATCTGTTTAAGTCACACACTTAACTAAAACTGAAAGGAAATGGGTAGTCATATTTCCCTCAACTGTGTATATAATTTAGTGTCAAATACAGTTCTTTCAAATTATGAAGGCTTCTAACGAAGTACAAATGAATTAAAGTTAAGGAAGCCCAAGATATTTTAATTACAGGTTTTATAAACATGGTAGTGGTTGCTCCAAGGCCAGAGGCATGCCATAAAGAACTGTTTTTCTCCTATATTACAATTGTCTTCATTTTTAGCCACTTTTTGTTCCATAATCTCTGTATATCTCAAGAATGTTAGTTCACAAAGTTTACTGGCTCATTCAAAAATGGAAACAAATTATTTTATAGTCAGATGAATGATTCCTTTACCTATAATTTATATATGTTTTGAGGAAGACAAAATAAAAATCTCTTTCATGTTTCATTTAAGCTTCTATTTCTCTTTTGAGCCCATTCTTAACTGAAAAAAAGCAAAATTTAGAGGGAATTTTTTTAAATCACTAAAAACAAAATTGATCTTCTCTTGCCATTCTGTATATATTTCACTACTTCAAGGCTCCCCTCAAAGCAGATGTAATTCACTAAGGTAAGTAACACTTATTAGTTATTAGAATAACATTGCCTCTCCCTCAGGGAAATCTTTTTTTTTTTTAAGATTTTATTTATTTGACAGAGAGAAACACAGCGAGAGAGGGAACGGTAGCGGGAGAAGCAGGCTCCGTGCTGCACAGAGAGCCTGATGCGGGGCTCGATCCCCCGACCCTGGGATCATGACCTGAGCCGAAGGCAGACGCTTAACGACTGAGCCACCCAGGCACCCCATCCCTCAGGGAAATCTTAATGGTTCAAGAGAAATAGCCCATGATTGGGAGAAAGAGACTCTAAATCTTGCTGTGATTAATAATGTCATTATAGGTAAATCATTAATCTCATTGTGTCTTGATTCATTTAATCTCATAGGAAAAAGATATTTTTTAAGGATAAAATAGCTAAGTACAATAAAAAGCAAATTCAATGCAAGGAGTTAAGGTTGCTGTTAATTTTTGTTACCATCTTTGGACTCCTGGACAGGAAATGGAGCAACCTTCACATTCACGTAGGGCAAGGTCAAAGTGAAAGGTCAAAAAGTAGTGGATAGAAATGAGAATCCTAGGGGTGCCAGGTGGCTCAGTCAGTTAAGCAGCTGCCTTCAGTTCAGGTCATGGTCTCAGGGGCCTGGGATCAAGTTCTACGTTGGGTTTCTGCTCATCAGGGAATCTGCTTCCCCCTCTGTCCCTGCTTGTTCACTCTCCTTCCTTCTCTCTCACCTTCCCTCCCTCTCTCTCTCACTCACAAATGAATAAATAAAATCTTAAAAAAAAAGAATGAGGAGACCTATATTTCAATCATAGTTGGAATTTTCTCTCAAGAGGTTTCTGATTGATCATTTTGTTGATGAGAAATTCTAATGAATGCCAGAATGTCAAATTAGAGTCAAACAATCCAAACTTCCATTTAATCTCTGATTTATATGTAGACTGCATTGTTCTTATATTTTCCCAGTACATAGCACACAACAACAGAATACAATTTTGCAAATTTCAATTTTGTTGTTAACTAGCTACATTTTCCCTATAAATAAGGGAATTGAGCAAATGATTTTTAAATTCCCTTTTAATTCCATTTCTGTGAGGTTACATGGTTGATATGTCTAGGTATGTGTGTACACACACACACACACACACACATAGATATACACATATGTCTATAAGACTATATACATTTATGCATATATATGATCTTGTTGAAATACTGGGCAAATGAACAGCACAAATTCATGTGAGTAAAGAAACAATGTATGGGGAGCATTGAAGAATATAGAATAATGTAGACTGCATGAAACAAAAGGGAAAAGTTTTTAAAAATCACAGAAAAAATATTTTTTTGAAAAGAGGGACTGCGAGAGCACAAGCAAGGGCAAAGAATAGTTAGCGAGAGAACTAGACTCTCTGCTGAGCAGGAAGCCCAATGTGTGGCTCAATTCTAGGACTCTGACTGAGATCATGACCTGAGCTGAAGACAGATGCTTAACGGACTGAGCCACACAAGTGTCCCCCAAAAAAGATTTTATTAGTATCCCAACTGTTTTTTCCCCTTTCTTTGAATCAACATTACAAGGAAAAAAAGTGTAAGTAAATAAAAAATTTTGAGGAAAATACTGATAATGTTACATTGAAATTGGAAATCGGATCCATAAAAGAATAAAGCAAATGTCAGGGGAGAAAATAGAAAACAAAAAAAAAAATTGAGAAAAGTATTTTCTTGCTATTTAAAAATATGACCTTTCATGTGACTAAAAGGTGCAAGTTTGTGTTTACAGAGAGCTTCTACGGTCCATATCAACAACTTTGTCAGTAGATACATAGGCATATGAGAATATGCAAGATCCCATGGATGATTTAGGAACTCTAGAAGTAGGTAGACTCAGAGTTTAGCACAAGAAGTGATTTGAAGAAACTGCAGGTAATCCCCATGTCTACTAAGGGTAATAAAATAGAGGTTAGTTATAAATTACTACCGATTTTTTAAAAAAATTTATTTTGTTTTAAGTTCAATTAGCCAACATAGAGTACATCATTAGTTTTTGCTGTAGTGTTCAACGATTCATCAGTTGCATATAACACCCAGTGCTCATCCCAACATGTGCACTCCTTAATCCCCAACACCCGATAACCCTGCCCCATACCCCTCCCTCTGTAACCTTCAGTTTGTTTCCCAGAGTCCAGAGTCTCTCACGACCATTTCTTTCACAAACTACTATAATAGCTTCCTACCCAGTCTCTGACATGGTAATTCTTCTAAACTATGAATTAAATTGTATTACCTCCTTGCTAAAAGCATTCGTTCCTTTAGGCATAAGACTGATCTCTGCTCATGACACACAAGGCCTTGAATAAACAGTTCTTGTCTCAAGTCACCTCGAGTCTCATCCTGCTTCTTTGTTCACCAGATTTCATCTGCATGGTCCCATCCTGGGTTCAAATAATACACCAACCTAATTCAGCTGGATTAGCACATGCAACCTCTTTGCCCACAACTGACTCTTTCCAGTCCTCTAGATCCGAGCTGAAATCAGATTTTCTAAGGCCTTTCCTGAGGTATCCTCTATCTAAGTGAGCCAGTGAGATTTACTTCATAATAGCCACCCTGATTATATTTTAAAACAAGAATCATTTTGTAGCTCATGATTCTTTTAGTCAACAATTTTGGCTGGACTCACCTGGGCTGTTCTGATCTCACTTGGATCATTCCCTTAGCCCACTCCTTAGGAGCTGGGAAGCGTGGCCTCTGATCCATGTGGGTTCTTGTGGTCTAAGAGCCTAGGCCAACTGGTTCACATAACGGAAGGGATGAGTACCGTGCGTGTGTGTGTGTGTGTGTGTGTGTGTGCGCGCGTGAGAGAGAGAGGACACGTGGCAGATCTCAGGAGCATTCTAGGCCTCCCAGGCCCACTTCTGCCACAGTGTCAAATCAGGTCACAAGGGAGCAAGAGGACAGGAAATACACTCCAGCTCTTAATCAAAGAAGCTAGCGTCACATTTCAAAGGCTACAGAAACAGCAAGGATGAAAAACTGCTGCCACTTCTCCAGCTGAATACACTGTTCCACATGAGGCAGCATCCTGTTTATTCCTTTGTACTGCCGGTCAAATGTGTTTCACGAGTTTGATGTTCACTGGCTTATCGTTTGTTACTCCCTCTAGACTAGAAACTCGATGAGAGCAGAGGCTGTTTCTTCTTTGTTAAGATACGATAGCCATGGGCTGACACAATGCCTGGCATAGAGTGGCCACCTAACAAGTACTTAAAATAACAAAAAACCTGTATAGAAATGATTTCCTTTACAGTTTTATAAATATAAAATGTCTTCTTAAGGCTCTTATGTTGATCATCTACCCACAATCCCAGTATCTAGCAACAGCATTAAAATTTGTAACAGCAATGGAAGAAAATTTGATCACAGACACTGGACAAGAACCTTGCATAACCAGAATGCACTACTTATTGAAACAGAATGGAGATAACTTAATATGGAGATAACTTAATGTGCTCTGTGCAGTCATGTGTCAGGCACTGTGTTGATAAATTTGCTCACACCAACATCTGTCTGCAAAGCTAATAAGAGAAAAGAAGAAAGGTACCCTCAGAGAGAGAGCATGGGGTCTCTGATTTAGGGAACTGGTGTTTGGGTTACTGGCAGGATCTGGGGAAGGCTGGCACATATAAGGTGGAAAGGAATGATATTAAGACTCTGTGTGTCTTTCATGATGGTAATGTGATTAGTTGGGCCTTAATAAAACACAAGTTTGCTATGTAATATAGATCTTTTCCTAAGAAATTTGCTCAATTAACTCCAGAATTTTAGCCCTCTTCCCAAATAATGAAACATCCCAAATAGAATACTTTTTAGAAGCCGTACGTATTTAAGGATGGTATATACAGTTGAGACTTCATGAACTGAATTTTTAAGATGAACCAAGGCATCAGAAAATACAGAGAATTAAATGCCATGACAATTTCTCTGCAGTGCTTATTCTGTGAATTAGACAAAGAAAACAATTGACTTTTATATTGGCAATGCTGATATATAGCTTGAACATGAAAAATTCATTTTGTTTAATGATAAGAAAGTACAATAAGGCAAATGGAACTTATTCTTATAAAACTGGGAATAATCATTATAATACTAATACTGTATTTGTGAAGCACTGTGTGTTTTCAAACTTTTTACAATGTGAAATCTCTTTGGCCAATGAAATTCAGGATTAAAGAGGTTAAATAACTTGCATAAAATCTCCCACAGCTGGGCACGAATAAATCCAACACTCTTAACTTATAGTCCTGCCTGTTATATATTGCTTTTTGATCTAACGGCAAATACAGAAATACATACAAAAATAAATAAATCAAATCGATAGAAGTAATCGGCATGGTGCTTAATGAACTGTAAGACCATAAGCATGTACTAAATTTCTTCTTTTTTTTTTCCATGGTGCAGGCATTGTTTTATTTTTTTAATTTAAATTCAATTAGCCAACATATAGTATATTATTAGTTTCAGGTGCAGAGTTCAGTAATTCAACCCTTGCATACAACCTAAATTTCTTCTTAAACAGCCACTATTTATTAAAGAATACACAAGCCAAACTGTCTATAATTAAAAAGTTAAAATATAATTTCAGTTAAATTTCTGCTTCATCATGATATGGATAAGCTTAATTTATTTGTCCCAGCTTTACCAAGTCTCCCTATCCTCTCTAGATTGCCATTCCTCAATGTCTTCATGCTCAAATTATATTTGTACAAGAAAAAATTCAAGTTTACTAAAAACAAAATTAAAAAGTCTTTCAAGGGGAAGTAAGATAATCATATTTTTATGCTTCCTATAATTCTGTTTTCAAAATAAAAATATAAATATTTTATAATAAGCACAATAAAAAACAACTTTCTGAAGGTCTTGAGTATTTGTGGTTTGTCAAACCTTTAATAGCATTTACTTCCACAACTAGAAAGAAGGAAAGCTTCTCCCTGGTGTGTCCTGTGCAGCCTGGAATGGACTGAATTATGTTCCCCTAAAATGGTTTTGTTGAGGCCGTAACTCCTACTACTTTAAAATGCGCTGTGTTTGGAGATAGGGCCTTTCTAGAGGGAGTTAAGGTTAGATGAGGTCGCATGAGTGAGCCGCAGCCATCTGACTGGTCCTCATAAGAAGACCTTATATTCTTCCTTACAAGAAGAAGAGCACACACAGAGGCAGCAGGGATGCACATGTATGGACAGGAGACCATACAGCTGCACAGCAAACAGGCTCTCACGTGCAGGCCAATGAGAGAAGCTCTGGCAGAAGACAAACCTACCAACACCTGGACTTGGATTTTCAGCCTCTGAATCGGTGAGAAAGGCCATTTCCTGTTGTTTAAGCCGAGGTGGTTTCAATAACATTTTGTTGCTGTTACCGCTGCCTTAGCAAACAAATATGTCTACCCACACACAAAAATGCCTCTAAGTCCAGGCAGAAGGCCACTGGCTTCAGCTATAGCAACGGTCATGGTTTGGCTGTGCGTCTCCAGTCTCACAGAGCGTGTAAAGTTGTCAGCCTCCCAGGAATTCACGCTCCTGTGCCCTCTTTTCTCTGAAACCACTCATCAAAGGCTCAACCGTGCCCTGGTACTCAGAATCTACTGACTGTCCTGACGGACCCTGGAGCTGAGTGGACTCTCTGTTTTACACAACTCTCTAAGTTTCTTGGCCATCCCCATGCCCTCTGCGCCCAGACTCCCTGACCAAGCCGACCTTCCGTTGATGGCTCTCTCTAGCTCGCACCGTTGGACAGGTGTAGAAGACTTCGGGTCTACTCATTAGATTTGTTCCTCAGCATATGGAAGGGATCATTAAAGGTGTCGGAGACTATTCAGCGGCTCATGTGTTCCTCACACACAGAGAGGCAGTCAGGGACTGGCAGATGCAGGCAAAAATCAATGGTTTTTGCTTATAGACAATACACAGGGAAAAGCTCAAGTCCCATAGCACTACGGCATATGCTCTTCCAGAATTTTCATGACTAAAGAGTCCTGTCAAAGCTTAGACATCAGTGAAGGAGAGGTATTCGTGCCCAGGCATGGGGAGGAGAGTGGGTTCTGTTATTCTTCTCGTTCACCCTGGGAGAGAAAACATCACATTGGAGATATATTTTGATTCTTCAATTTATGTCTTGAGAGATGATCTGGTATTTCTGGAGAAATGTAGTATATTCACTGTTGTGAAGGCACTCACTTGCCAGGATATATACTCCAGGAAAGGAAAAAGGAAGTGCCACTGGCAACTTGAAAGGCACATTTTGAGCCTCTCTCACAAACACTGCAGGCACTTTTGAGTCACTGATGGACAGCCTACTTTTATAAAATGCTAACTCTGTGTGTAAACAAACTTGTTTCCCTCAAACTGGCAAGATTTCCAATCTGGATAGAAACTGAAAAAGCATTACAAGTGCTGGGGCTCCCCCTAATGATCATCAGGCCAAAACAAGACATCTTTTGCTTTTACAAAATTTATTTCTTCACCCCTTTGACAAATGATATTGACTGTGCTAATCTACTTAGGTCTCTGCTTTGCTCAAACTATGCAAACCCCTGGTGGCCTGGGTTTAAGAGTCCCAGGGGAATACCGATTGCATTCTGCCTAAAACTGAACTCCCCATGTTGCCATCTCCCCACACCTGCTTCTTTGCCTACCTTCCTTCTCTGGGGTAGATTTCACTCAACTCCCAAAGCCGGCAGTTGGAGGCCTTCTTGGTAGTATCCATGCTCTCCTAAAGGTGCATTTTGCCCCCTCATCATAAATTTGGAGGTTTCTGTCCTGTGAGAGTCAGCAGCATCATTGGTAGCCATGAACTCCTTCTTGCCAGTTCGCTTGCTTTGTTCTGCTGGTCTGTGTCCATGGCCTCCTCCTCACCACGGCCACAGCTGCTCACTTCCCTTCTCTTCTGACATCTTCACATTAGCATCCTCCCAGAAATCCTCCATATCTCTTTGTATGCAAATGATTAACTTAGCCAATCATGATCAGATCCAAACTATTTCCCTAATCACCACTGAAGGGGAGATTAGACCACCAATAGCTACATTTGTCATTATGATGGAGGATTATCTTCACTGGTTCCTCAATTTTTTTCAAAATTCCTCAAATTTTCTTGTTGTTATAAAGGTTCCATTGTCACAAGTTTCACAGACATTTGACTAATTATAGTGAACGAATGAATAAAGCCTGGTTCAGAGGGAGAGGAGACTGAATATGCTCCTAGCTTATGATGAATAGAGTTTACCTCACCTTTATATTAGTTTCTTACATCATATTATTCTAATGACATTAAAAAATTGAAATTATAGTAATTATTAGGAGAACATACAATTTTCATATATGTGCTGCCGAATGAAGCACTATTAGGAGAACATACAAATCAATAATTGGTGACCGTACCAGTACCTCAAGATACATTAAATTAATTGTATCTTTATTCTCTTTATAAAAATGAGAGTGCTTTTCACATTCCTTTGGCTATCATTCTCTTCATGTTAAAAATGGATATTTAAGATTAGGCTACATAAAAAAAAAAGATTTATTTAATTGAGAGAGAGAGAGTGTGAGTGTACAGAGGGAGGGAAGAGGGGCAGAGGGAGACAGAAGCCTAAGTAGACTCCCTGCTCTATCTCAGGATGCTGAGATCATGACCTGAGCCAAAACCAAGAGTGAGATGCTCAACTGACTGAGTCATTCAGCTGCCCCAGGTTTAGGCTACTTTTTAAAATTTTTTTCACATAAACCAAAGTGGTGCTCTTTAGAAATAACAATATAGAATTGGCTTAGAATGTTCAAAACCTCAAAAAAATGGACCTGATTGAACAACAGAAACTTTATTTCAAATGGAAGAGAAGACTTAATGCACAGTTTTTGGTTTCCTGAACCAAAAGAGAAAGGCTGTGCCCCAGTGCATCATTCTTTCATTTTAAGATGAGAGTCTGCTTTATATTAGAGTTTATCTCTTTAGTCTGGAGCAATCTTAGGATTTTTAAATTTTAGTAGGATGAACATCTTAGAATTCTTTCAGAACTCCTTTGGAAAATCCAAAGAAGTGTTCAACTGTGAAGAAAGTAGTCATGTGTGAGTAATTTACATGGTGATGTTCCTTGGATTTATTGATGTTCAAAGATTTCAAATTGCATATAGAGTTTTAATTGTTTCTTGATCCCTTTTTAATATAATCATTGGGAACAAAGTATTTATAATAAATATTTCATAGTTTATCCTATCTCTTCATAATAAGTATCTAACTAAGAATTATTTTGGAGCTGCCTGGGTAGCTCAGTCAGTTGAGCATCTGCTTTTGGTTCAGGTCATGATCCTGGGGTCCTGGGATTGAGCCCCATGCAGGGCTCCCTACTCAGGGAAGAGTCTATTTCTCCTTCTCCTTCTTTCTTGCCCCTTTGTTCATTCTCTCTCTCTCTCTCTCTCTCTCTCTCTTTCTCTCTCTCAAATAAATACAAAACCTTAAAAAAGGAATTATTTTGAGAAAGGACCTCAAGGGAAGATGGCAGAGTACAAGGACCCTAAGCTCCCCAACCTTAAAGAGACAGCAGCCCATGCAGAGACAATACAGAAGCAAGAGTCTGCACAATGCCTGGGGCAAATTGGAGGAATATCTGTTTTATATTGATTTCAGAGCATGTTGAGGGACTTCTCCTGGAACAAAGGAGTTAGCAGGCACCATTTTCTTCTCTTGCCCACTTCCTGCCCCAGTGCACATAAATAAAGGGCCATCTGCAGGGGGTAGCACTGCACAGACACTTGCTATCTAACATGCTAGTGGTGTGCCCCACCCACATTCTCCTCAGCACTCCCCCACTGCAAGCCTGCTGGCCTCCACCCTGGCCTCAGCACAAGTTTTGCTAGTATCATACGTGAGCCCTGCCTAGCCACCTCACACATGAACAACAAGCACTTTCAGCTGCTGTGGTTTGGGGGATCTAGCCTAGGACTAGCACCTCAGGGTAAATTTTGCTAACACTACTGCCCTGCCCCTGAGTCCTCCTGCAGTTAGAATCCCTCAAAGCCAGCCTCCCTGGAACTCACTTACACCTCAGAGAGCAAGCATAGCTCACAACAGGGAGATAGTACAGATGTCTAGACTGAAAGACAAAGTGACTCAAATGCAGGACACAAGCAATACACAAAAGAGTCCCCTGCAGTGTCAGGTTCTGGGGAACAGTGGACACTGCATTGCAGAGCATTATAGGACCTCTTCGTAACAAGAGGAGAAGACGCAGCAGATTTTCCTAACACACAGAGACACAGGGAAGTAGATCAAATGAAGAGACAGATGAATATGTCCCAAATCATCACAGGACAAAATCATCACAGGAGACCTAAGTGAAACAGAAGTTTAGTAATATTCCTGATAGAGAATTTGAAGTAATGATCATATGTTGAACACTACACCAGAAACTAATGATGTATTATATATTGGCTAACTGAACATAATAAAAAGAAAAAAGGAATGATCATAAAGACAATCAATGAACTTCAGAAAAAGGGAGAAAGACATCATTTAGACCTTAACAAAGAGATAAAAAATAACATCAGAGATGAAGAACACAATACATGAAATTAAAAACACAATAGATGGAATAAATTGTATGCTATGGGAAAACAGAGGAAAATATCAATGAACTGGAAGATAAACTAATGGAAAACAATCAAGTTGAACAGCTGAGAAATAAACAAATACTGCATAATGAGCACAGACTTAGAGAACTAAGTGACTCCATCCAGTGTGATAATATTTGCATTATAGGAATCCTAAAAGGTGAAGAGACAGAAAGAGGGGCAGAAAATATATTTGAAGAAATAATAGTTGAAAAATTCCCAAATCTGGGGAGGAAAACAGAGATCCAGATCCAAGAGTCACAGAGATTCCCCCAACAAATTCAAGCCAAGGAAGTCCACACCATGACACATAGCAATTTAAATGGAAAAAAAAAAAAAGGAAAATTGATAAAAATTAATTTCAAGGTTGCAAGAGAAGATAGGAAACCCCATAAGGCAACACTGATTTTTCAGCAGAAAATTAGCAAGCCAGAACAGAGTGGTATGACATATTCAAAGTGCTGAAAGGGAAAAATCAGCAGCCAAGAATATTCTAATATGAAGTCTATCATTCAGAATAAGAGACATAAAGAGTTCCCCAGACAAAAGTTAAAAGAACTCATGATCACTACACCAACATTGCAAGAAATATTAAGGAGGACTCTGTGAGTGGGGAAAAAAAAATAAGTAACAGAGTAAGAAAAATAGGAAGCACACACACACGCACAAAAAAGTATACCTGTAAAAATCACTCAAGAGAAGCACGAAATAAAAGAATGGAAAATATGATACCAAGTATGTGAAACCTGGAGGGGAAAGAGTAAAGAATGAGTTTAAAATTGACCAACAGCTTAATATAGACTGCTATATACAAAGGATGCTATATATAAAACAAATGGTAATCACAAATGAACATCAGTAACAGATTACACAAAAAATAAAGAGTAAAGAATCCCAGTAAATTACTAAAGAAAAGCAGCAAACAATGAAAAAGAAGGAAGGATCAGAAAAAAAGCTCTACAAAAACCATAACAAAATAAGTAACAAAATGGCAACAGATACATATCTACTAATAAATACTTTGAAAGCAATGGACTAAATTCTCCCATCAAATGACATAGAGTGACAGCGGGTATAGAGAGAGAAAAAAGGACATATCTATATGTTCCCCACAAGAAAGTAATGTGAGACCTAAAGACACCTGAGATTGAAAGTGAGTGGATGGAGAACAATTTATCATGCCAGTAGATGTCAAAAGAAAGCCTGAGTAGCAATACTTATATTAAACAAGAGATTTTAAAACAAAGTCTGGGGGCACCTGGGTGGCTTGTGGGTTAAAACCTCTGCCTCAGGCTCAAGTCATGATCTCAGGTCCTAGGATCGAGCCCTGCATTGGGCTCTCTGCTCAGCAGGGAGCCTGCTTCCTCTTCTCTCTCTGCCTGTCTCTCTAACTACTTGTGATCTCTCTCCTCTCTGTCAAATAAATAAATAAATAAATAAATAAATAAATAAATAAAATCCTTAAAAAAAATAAAAAATAAAACAAAGTCTGTAAATGAGACAAAGACAGACACTCTAAAATAATAAAAGGGGTAATCCGACACAAGATATAGCAATTCCAAATGTTTATGCACCCAACATGGGAGCACCCAAATACATAAGACAGTTAATAACAAATATAAAGGCACTAATTAGTAGTATGTAACAATAGTAGGAGACTTTATCACCCCACCTACACTGATGGACAGATCATCAAAACAGAAAATCAACAAAGAAACAATGGCTTTGAATGATACACTGAACTAGATGGATTTAACAGATATATTCAGAACATTCCATTCCAAAATAGCAGCATACACATTCTTTTCAAGTGTGCATAGAACATTCCCCAAAATGGATCACATATCAGGCCACAAAAACAAGCCTCAAAAGATTTAGAAAGACTGAAGTCATACCATGCATGGTTTCTGACCACAACACTATGGAACTCTAAGTCAATCACAAGAAAAAATGGGAAGACCACAGATACAGGGAGATTAAATAACACGCCACTAAACAACGAATGGGCCCACTAAGACATCAAAGAAGAAATTAAAAAGTACATGGAAATAAATGGAAATGAAAACACAACGGTCCCAAGCAATTCTCAGAGGGCTCTTTATAGCAATACAGGCCTACCTGAAGAAGTAAGAAAAATCTCAAATAAACCCCCTAATGTTACACCTAAAGGACCTAGAAAAAGAACAATAAATGAAGTCTAAAGCCAGCAGAAGAAAGGAAATATTAAAGATCAGAGCAGAAATAAATGACACACAAACTAAAAAACAAACAAACTCAAAAGAACATCAATGAAACCAGGAGCTAGATCTTTGAAAAAATCTGTAAAATTGATAAACCTTTATCCACTTATCACAAAGAAGGACCCAAATAAATAAAATCACAAATAAGAGAGGAGCAATAACAACCAACACCACAGACATATAAGACAATATTATGAAAAACTATATGTGAAAAAATTGGACAGCCTAGAAGAAATGGATAAATTTCTAGAAACATATAACCTCCCCAAACTGAAACAAGAAGAAATAGAAAATTTAAATAGACTGATTACCAATGAGGAGATTGAATCAGTAATCAAAAAACTCCCAACAAACAAAAGAGTGGGATCATGCAGCTTCTCAGGTGAACTCTACCAAACATTTAAACAAGACTTAATACCTATTCTTCTCAAACTATTCCAAAGAGTAGAAAAGGGAGGAAAACTCCCAATTCATTCTATGAGGCCAGTATTGCCCTGATACCAAAATCAAATAAAGACACCACTAAAAAAGAGAAATACAGGCAAATATTTATGATGGACATAGATGTACAAATCCTCAACAAAATACTAGCAACAATACATTTTTAAAAAATCATTCACCATGATCGAGTTGAATTTATTCCCAGGATGCAAGGATATTTCAATATTCACAAATCAATCAACATGATACATCACATCCGTAAGAGAAAAGATAAAAACCATATGATCATTTCAATAGATACAGAAAAAGCATTTGACAAAGTACAACATCCAATCATGATAAAAACCTTCAACACAGTAGGTTTAGAGGGAATATATCTCAGCATAACAAAGGCCTTGTATGAAAAACCTATAGCTAACATCATACTCAATGGGAGAAAACCAAGATACAAGGTCAGGATGGCCACTCTCACCAATTTTATCCAACCTAGTTTGAAGTCCTAGGCACAGGAAATAAAAGGCATCGTAATTGGTAAGGAAGATGTAAAACTTTCACTATTTGAAAATGACATGATACTATATACAGAAAGACTCCAGCAAAACACCATTACTGATAAATGAAGTCAGTAAAGTCACAGGATCAATGTACAGAAATCTGATGTATTCTACACACTAATAATGAAACAGCAGAAAGAGAAATTAAGAAAATAATCTCATCTACAATTGCACCAAAATAATAAGATACCTAAGAATAAACCTAACCAAAGAGGTAAAAGACCTGTACTCTGAAAACTACAAAACATTGATGAAAGAAATTGAAGATAACATAAGGAAGTGGAAAGACATTCCAGGCTCACAGATTAAAGCAACAAATATTGTTACAATGTTTATAGTACCCAAAGCAATCTACATATTTCATGCAATCCCTATCAAAATACCAACATTTCCCCAAAAGAACAAACAAACCAAAAATTAATACGGAACCACAAAAGATTCCAAATAGTCAAGGCAATTATGAAAAAAAAAAGCAAAGCTGGAGGTGTCACAATTCCAGACTTTAAATTATATTACAAAGCTGTACTAATCAAAGCAATATGGTATTGGCCCAAAAACTTACATCATATAGGTCAGTGGAACAGAACAGAAAATCCAGATATGAACCCACAATTACATGGTCACTTAGTCTTCTATAAAACTGAAAAGAACATCCAATGGAATAAAGACCATCTCTGCAACAAATGGTGTTGGGGAAACTGGTCAGCTACCTGCAAAAGAACGAAACTGGACCACTTTGTCACACCACACACAAAAATAAGTTCAAAATGGATTAAAGACCTAACTGTGATATCTGAAACCATAAACATCATACAAAAGAACCCAGAGAGAAAAGTCTCTGACATCGGCCTTAGCAACATTTTTCTATGTGTCCTGAGGCAAAAGAAACAAAAGGCAAAAATAAACTATCAAAATAAAAAAAAACTTTTACATAGTGAAGACCTTTGACCAATAATGCAATCCACCACACTCATCTACTTGCCCAAGTCCACCCACCCCATATACGCTGGGTGAGGGACAGAAACAGGAATTGCCAGGAGAGGCAGCAGTGGCATACAGGGGACACACAGTTTCCCTGCCAGGAACAGTCAGGCCTGACAGATGACACATGACACCATTTACTGTGAGATGGCAGGAATTTCCTGAAAACTTGTGTGGAAATGACAGGCAGCAACAGAGGTGCTGAAATCCTGTCAAAACTGTCAAATTTTGGTAATTTGCATTTATGCGACCATTTTGTTCTAACCTACCATTTGGTAAAGGCCTAAGAATGTCAAGTTTATGAGCACTGAGGGACCTAAATAATTAATATTGTTAACACAGTTAATGAAAGGCACTGTATCGCCCCATATACTTACATTTTATTTTTATTATTTTTTTAAATTTTTTTATTAACATATAATGTATTATTTGCCCCAGGGTACATGTCTGTGAATCGTCAGGCTTACACATTTCACAGCACTTACATAGCACATACCCTCCCCAATGTCCACAACCCAGCCACACTATCCCTACCCCCCCACCTCCCAGCCATCCTTAGTTTGTTTCGTGAGTCTAGGAGTCTCTTATGGTTTGTCTCCCTCCCCATCCCTTCCTGTTTCATTTCTCTCCCCCACCCACCCCCACAAACCCCCGCCTTGCCTCTCAAATTCTTCATATCAGAGAGATCATGTGATACTTGTCTTTCTCTGACTGACTTATTTCGCTTAGCATAATACCCTCCAGTTCTATCCACGTCGTTGCAAATGGCCAGATTTTGTTTCTCTTGATGGCTGCATAGTATTCCATTGTATATATATACCACATCTTCTTTATCCATTCATCTGTTGATGGGCATCTAGGGTCTTTCCATAGTTTGGCTATTGTGGACATTGCTGCTATAAACATTCGGGTGCACGTGCCCATTTGGATCACAACGTTTGTATCTTTAGGGTAAATATCCAGTAGTGTGATTGCTGGGTCACAGGGTAGCTCTATTTTCAGCTTTTTGAGGAACCTCCATACTGTTTTCCAGAGTGGCTGTACCAGCTTTATACTTACATTTTATTCTGTTCAAAACAATCATCTATAAGAAAATATCCAAAAATATGAATCTCAGTTCGTGTTGCTATGCTTGCCAAAAATAAATAAAATAAGCAATTCAATTTTTCGAAAATCAACTTTAACCTTCATTAGTGTCATATGAGAAACAAGTACTTGTTTCCCAGTCTCAACCTATTAGCTCAGCACTGCCCAGATTCCACCCTTTTCAGATACATGTGTACAAACAGAACAAAGCAGGGACAGAATTTCTGCAGGAAGAAGCAGTTTATCCAGGACATTGCTTTCCACAAGCCACCTTCACCTACACCAAATCCCACAGAATGTATCCCAGTTTTCCCTGCCCCCTGCCTAGAGGTAGAAATACCACAGACTGAATTCGAATAGTCAGTATTACCAGGAGTCCTACTGATAGCAAGGGATCACCGGTGCTCACTCTCCGAATGCACCACAGGTTAGGCCTCTCTCAGAAAGACAACACTGCCCAGGTACGTGCTAGAAAGGCCAAATTACGTCAGGTTTCCAGAGCCCTACCCACTTCAACTCTGACTTACCACATAACCATCAGCCTTAGCCCTTTCATAGCCCATCCACGGCAAGACTGGTGCAGAGTGTGATCAGAATGCGCTGCTTATAAGCATTTAAAATGGTGTTTTATGTACACAGCAGAGGCTACTTTTTAGTGAACAATTTTCCTAGTTTCCTTCAGTATTAAAACTATGGAATGGTTACATAATATTTCACAGAAAAGTCATGTAACTACACTCATCAAACTGGTTTTCAGTATTTTTCTGATGTATAGTATGCTGCAATAAACAACCTTACACAGATGGTTTTGTTGATGTGTTAATGTATCCTTAAGGCAGGCAATGAGGACTCTGATTTGGGAGTCCAAAGCAGACATATTTTGAAGACTATCTTGCCTGATAGGCCTCCTGGACTACACAGTTTAACATTTCTTTCCATCATTTTCACATATAGTTGTCTGTACAAAACATCATTAGGCTTTGTAATGACTGATAATCTGAGAGAGAAAAAGATACAATAGTATTTTAATTTGCAATTTTCACCACATTTCCTGTTCCTTTTTGCTATCTGTGTTTATTATCATGTCAATTACCATGGATTTTCCCATTTTCCTATTGGGGTATTTATAGCTTTCCTTTAAATGCATAAAAATTATTTATACAAGTGATATTAAGCCTTAAGTATCATATTAAACTCTCTTGCGACCCTTCCCTGTCTGGGTTTGTGTTTTTCAATTGTTTTTGAAATCAGATCTGCCAATATTTAACTCTGTAGTTTCTGGCTTGAATGCCAGAAGCTTTGAAGGGTCTCTCTCCAGACTACTCGTTAATCAAAGCATGAGGTTCAGCAGGTTCTGGGGAGGGCTGAGGGGTATCTTAGGTAGGAAAGCTGCCCACTGGACAGTTCCTGGCAAAGCAGAGACGCTCATGGCCTCCAGAGGGGGCTCTGGTGTTGGGGACAGGGACAGGGATAATCACTGGGTGTTCAGAAAAGTATAG
Organism: Procyon lotor; assembly: GCA_028646535.1. Classification (NCBI taxonomy): domain Eukaryota; kingdom Metazoa; phylum Chordata; class Mammalia; order Carnivora; family Procyonidae; genus Procyon; species Procyon lotor. The sequence continues at coordinate 373,601 of CM053617.1, read as the reverse complement.
CCCAGTTTTTGTTTTTTTCCCCTGTAAAGCCTGATTGTGTATTTAAGCACTGAATTGATTCTTGACTTTTGTTTGATAGTTTAATACTATAAATTCTATACTCTGAAATGTATCTTCATATAGCTAAAAAAAAGTCACTACACTTACACTTTTTACCTGAGGATTTTCATTAAGCAGCAAAAGTATAAGTATTTTTCTAGAAAGACACACCCTTTCCAAATACATATACACACCCCAAAATAGACTTAAGACACCCCAAAATAGACCTTTAATTAGACTGTTTCTAATTAAAGGTCAATAATCATGATTTTCATAGCTCCCAACATATTATCTGGCCAGTAGAAAACATTTAAGAAATGGTCAATTAATAAATTACTCTTAAAAGATGAAACTGAGGGGCACCTGGGTGGCTCAGTCGTTGGGCGTCTGCCTTCGGCCCAGGTCAGATCTCAGGGACCTGGGATCGAGCCCCGCATCGGGCTCTCTGCTCTGCGGAAGCCTGCTTCTCCCGCTACCATTCCCTCTGCTTGTGTTCCCTCTCTGGCTGTGTTTCTCTCTGTCAAATAAATAAAATCTTTAAAAAAAAAAAAAAAAAAAGATGAAACTGAAATTATTCTCAAATGTATATATTTTCCCATACAATTTTCCAAAATGTCTTTTTCAACGTTCACTTCTTTTCTAAGAAAGATTTGTGGATTTATTTGAGAGAGAGAGCACATGCATGCATCAGGGGAGGGGCAGAGGGAGAGAATCTCAAACAGACTGCCCACTGAGCGGGGAGCCCCATGTGGGACTGGATTCCAGGACCCTGAGATCATGACCTGAGAAGCAACCAAGTGTCAGACACCTAGCTGACTGAACCCCCCAGAATCCCCCCAAATTTCACTTCTACCAGCAGTACCTGTTGCTCTGACCCTTCACTCTCACTATGCACAGCACACTTTCTCTTTTTCTTTATTACAGTAATAATAGTCTGTCCTACTGCTTATAATTTAGATGTTGGTAATAACTAATCAAATTGGACATCTTTTCAAAGCTTTATTGGCCATTTGGTTGTCTCCTGTTTGAAGTGCTTGCTAAAGCTTCTTCCATGATTTCTGTTTCCCATTTGTTTGTATTTTTCTTAATTGATTTGTGTAAGCTCATTATACATCCTAATTACGAGTTCTTTGACCATTTTATGTATGACAAATATCTTATTGTAGACTCTGACTTGTCTTTTCATTCTCTTAGTGGTGTATTTTAATGAACAGAAGTTCTTAATTTTAACATAATCCAATTTGGCATTATTTTTTTTTTCTGGTTTCTGATTTCTATGATTTAAAAAAAAAAAAAAAACTTTGCTTACTTAACAGTTGTAAAGGTATTTTCCTGTGTTATATTTTGGAAATTATATTGTTTTTCCTTTCACATTTTGATCTTCAGTCCTCCTGATGAATACAGTGTCATTAATGTAATAATCTTGCCATTGAGGTTTGAAGAATAAAGGACATAGGCAACGTTGTTGGTGATGAATGTGTTCTGTGTCTTCGGGGTAGTGATTATATGGCGCTATATGTTTCTCAAAACTTTGCAAAAATACATTTAAAATAGGATCCTTTTATTGTAAGTAAGTGTACTTCTTGAGTTGTACAAAAGATGTCTAAAGTTGATTACAAATAGCCAACTTGAGGTATTTTCCTTTTTTTGAACTTAGATATTTAAATATCCAAAATTACTTATTTGAAAGTTTGAGTCAGAATCTATTAAAGACATAGAAATAAAGAGAGTCTTACAAGTTTGTTTAATTCCACTGCTCACTGTGAAACCTTCACAATAATTCCAAATTAAATATTGCTTAATAAAAGCTTCCTGTTGTCATATAACTTATTGTTTGCAATGCTACTGATCAGCAAATAACAATAGGTTGAAATTGTCAGACTTGATAATTTATTTTCACATTATTTAAATTTTTATCTAAAGAGCTCTGCTTTTTCATGTTTGAAACAGCTGTGACACCATAAAAGTTGAAGTATATACAGTCAATTTCAGCAATTTTTACTTGACTCTAAGAAGGAGTGTTTATAAATCTCACCAAAATCCTTTACAATAGGAGATTTGCAGCATATGTTTTTCTTGTTCTCAAAAACTGTAACAAGTTCTTATTGAGTTCGCATGTCACTGGATTATTACAATGAAATCCCATTCCCTCTGTTTATACTTATCATTTGCATTTTTTGTGAAAGCATTTTTTTCTTTACAGTGAAGAAGTGGTGAGTGACAAAAGTCCATGGTGAGTCAGTCATTCAAAATTTCAAAGGCATCAAGTGACAGCAGGAAATTTACTCAACAGCAACAGTTTGTAGTGCTAAGCAATAGGACTGGCCTGACTCACTTTTCAAAAATAAGGAAGGGTCAGTCCAAAGTATTTAATGTCCCTATCATACCTTCTGGGCAGGTACACCTGATTCCTAAGCCATGTCTGATTTACATGTGGATGGAATAAATTATGTACTTTTTAGAAACAGTGGATGTTCTTGGTCCCTAAGTCCTACCTCATGTGTGTTTCAAGTCTAAATAACTACTATAATAATTGTTCTCTGCATGGGCCTGGACTTTCTTTTGCTCATTTTGCTTTGGAAATCTTGTAATATAGATTTCAGGGTAGTCATACTTTAAGCTACATTAGTTAAAATTTTGGGGACATCAAATTTGGTCATGGGTAAAGGAGGCCATAAGTACCCCTAGGATTTATGAAGTACTGAAGACCAGAAAGAGCCCGTGGAAAGCTAACAGCCACAACACCAGAATCCAAATTCTTTAACTGCAAGCCTTGGAGAATCTATTAAAGTATTAGCCTTATTCTAAAAATGATTTATACTTTAATTGCTAGAACAAAACTTATAATTTATATATTACTCATTAAATTATTGGGAAATTGGTCAGTTTGTTTGGACAGCATTCCGATGAGCCAGCATTTGAAGCACTTAGAGCATGAAGTCTACCACTGTGGTTCTTTCTGGCTAAATAATTCCTTTCCAATACTCTGCTGATTAAATAATGTATTATGTTCCAGACATTGGAATACAGATTGGAAATGAAAAGAAGGAAAAAGAGTAATATGGACATAGTCTTTGATTTCACATAATTTGCTTTCTATAAAAAATTGTAGGTTTGTGTTGATGGAAAATGGTTTCGCTTGAGTTGTTTCAAAGTATATCTGTACTTCAATTAAGTTAAAACGATGCAGTATTTTTCCAAAGGAATCAAGAGCTGTTTTTGATACTTTGTGATAATGGTTACGGAGGATAACAATTGCTGTATTCTGGGTTCTAAAAATGTTTTGTAATTTTGTGTATTCTGAATATTGCCCAGATTGTCTCTTTCAGTCATTTTATCCAGTCTACAGCCACATTTTTCTATGTTATCTTGCCCATACGTTGTCCTTTATTTAGATTACTTCAACAATCCTTTAGCAAGGTTTTGTTAGCATCTTATGTACAAGGTACTGCTCCAGGCAATGCAGATACAATAGAAACAAGAATGACCAAACCTCAGCATTCACTGAGTTTATATTTCAATTTGTGTATTAGTACACCCAAACAAAGAGATAAAATAAATAAACGTGTAGGCATGACAGAGAGTAATAAAATGCATGAGCTATTTCCTCAAGTTGACAATTAACCAGAGACTTGAGCTGTGAGAAGGTCCAGATACTCAGAGGTGAAGAAGAGCAATGCAGACAAAGGAAAGTGAATGAATGGGTCCTATAGTCGGAAGAAGACTTGGCATGCTGGAACAGCTAAAAGAACCCCAAAACATATGTACTATGATGAAATTTGCCTAGCTAATTTTAATTTCATACATAATTGGGAGATATTTCTCTACGGGTCTTTATCATTTTTGTTATCTTAGAGGAGAGGTACCAAGTGGCCTTTTGTTCCAAACAATGTTCCAAGGGTGTTTATGTAGAATGGAACATAAAGCTAGCTAGTCTATTGCAATAAAGCCCTCATTGTACATACACTCAGCAAAATTAAACCTGAAATTATATTTTGTCTTTATCATCTAGTCAATAATCACCACCAGCATCGGGTGGTTATTTTTATTTGAAGGATGCATGTAAGAGTCTCGTTTATGGTCTTGGAAAAAATACTCAAGGGCATTCCCTTCTGTGCTTTAGCATCACTGATGCTAATTCCACAATTACGTACCCTTCTACAGCTCATCTTTGTTACATGCATCTCATTCCACATTTTGTACATATTCTAATTTATCTCTGAGTTCATTAAAACTCTCTCTGTACAACCACATTATTTGTAAAAGTCATCTTAGTAATTCTCCAAGGACAATCAGGAAAACATTGAAATTTTAATAAATATTTAAAGAAGAAAATTTCTTCTTTTGCTGGATAGTCTCCTCCTTTTTAACAACAAAATGGATCCATCTTTCACCAATCTATCCTTTCTGAGGCAATATGACAATATTTACCAATATTTCATCCCACTTTCTAGAATATGACAGGCATTCAAATTAATTTCCCTTTCAAAGTGTTGATGGCTTGTGAAATTAGACTCTGGGAGATAGCCTGGAAAAGTGATATGAGCTTCTCTCTCCCTGTAGACTTTCTGAATGAACAGGCAATATTTCCTCCACTTGAGCAATGCTTTTGTTTTATTTTATAAATAGCAAATGCCTCTATAAAGTCCAAAAAATGGTAATCAAGAAGACTGGTACTTTCCATATAAGAACTTAGGTAAGAACTAGGGGTCAAACATAAGTTATGTATGTGTGTGTGTGTGTGTGTATGTATGTGTATATATATATATATATATATATATATATATATATATATATATATATATATAATTTAAGAAAAACAATGAACAAGCAAACCACTTTATTTTGAAAAACTGCCTCTGCAAAATTGAGGGATTTAAAAAAAAATAAGTATCTCTTTTCCTTATGGAAAAAAAATTTCACATAGCTTTCAATTTTTTCATTTCATATGAATATGAAATTTAAAAAGACATAGTATAGGAAAAATTACATACAATAAAGGGTCATCAAAGGAGAAAGTAACTCACAATAGCTGGAATCCTGCCTGTTACATTACAGATTCTGGATTTACATGTTTTTCTTAATTTGCATGGGTTCAATCAAATAAAAGGAGGGTTACACAAATATGGAGTAGATGGTATGAAATTTACCAATTATCATTTGTAGAACTGAAAGTTTGTGAAGCTGAGATATGACTTCATTTAAATGAACAGTTTATACTAAAACCAAAATGGCTTAATAAAGTATCTCTCATGGTACCAGGAAAAATGTTCTTAAGTAGACAGCATTTCTCAAACCTATGATTCTCTGCAGTTCTAAACAATCTAGATGGATGATTCTGTCTTTGAAACTGTGAACAATCAACCACAACCAAGTCATTTTCAAAAAAGGTTTTGCATAATCTGTCCAAGTGAAAAAAGTAAAGTCAGCTGTCAGTGTAAATTACCTAGCAGTAATATTCAAACTAATATACTTCAGGTGAAAAAATAGAAAATAAAATGATGGTCTATTAATTGTTTTGGGCTCAATTTTAGAAAAGGTAAACAAATTAATAAATTAATGTTTATTAATTTTAGAAAAGGTGATTTTTTTAGGTATTTTAGAAAAGGTGAACAAATGAATAAATTAATGATAATTTAAAAATAAGGAAATCAAAATGATGGTAGTTGAGATCTAACCCCAGGGGACCAGCTTCAGCTGTGTCCCCTATTCCTGTGCACTCAGTAGGACACATCAGTGTTATGAGTGGACACCCATCTCAGGATCTCTGATGCTGTCAGAGCTCAGCAATGTCAAGTCCATTGCTGCTGCTGATCATGCCATTAAATGCAAGGAGGATATTGTCAACAACAGTGTCTGAGACTTGCAAATCTTTGTGTATCAATAATCTCCAGATTAAACATCCAAAACAAAGAAGAATCAAATATGAGGTGCATGGCAATTTTCTGGAGGGTTAGGGATTCTTGTTATCAGTGCTCTTCCTTGTTTTGGACTATTGAAATCCTAGTAATATGATTCAAATTCCCTTTTGGTCATCTATTGATATAAAGAATATTGATGAACTAGGTTTCTAGGTGCATGAGGGCAATAAAGAATATTTAAAATTGTTAAGTGGTTTAGTCATCTCCCCCAGTTGAATAAAGGGCAAGAATAAGGGGACTCCTAAGTGCCTCTAACACTTCTGCTCAAGCTCAGGCTCTGTCTCCTCCTTGGTAGTTAAGTACTATAGTATTTGTATGCACACACATGTGCACATGCAGATTACACACAATCTGCGTGCGCACACACACACACACACACACACACGTCATTGCCATATACAGGCTTGCAGTTGATTTACTTCCTACTTTATTCCATAAATCAATTAATTGAAACAATTGGGATTCAAATATCTTAACGTAGGTGGGCTTGGAAGATGGCAGCAGAGTAGAAGGACCCCAGGCTCACTTGTTCCATCCACACTAACTAGACACTAGATAGCTATCCACTCATTCTAAATACTCCAGAAATTGACCTAAAGACTATCAGACTTGACAACTAAAGGTAGGGAAGAGGACACACTGAATAAAGTAGAAAGTTCAGAGATAGGGTTTGGGAGAGATATGGGCCACTGTGGTGTGGAGGGAGCTGTGGTTGTGGAGAATAGCTCAAGGGACAGACAGCAGACAGGGGAGTCCATGGGGAAAAGGAATCTCCATAGTAACTGGCTTGGAAAGTGAGAAGGAATTAAACCCTGGAGAATTAGAGCTCAGTGTGCTTGATTCTGGAAAACAACAGAGGACACTGTGCTGCTTTTGAGAACAGACAAGGCAAACAGCCTGTGGACAAAGAGTGAGGAAATAGTGATCTGAAGAGCATCTAGGGCATACAGTAGGGAGGTTAGTTGCTCATCTCAGAGCATGACCCTAGGGGCAGCATTCACGGAGTGACCCCTCCAGGAACAAAAGAACTGGCAAGTGCCCTTTTCATTTCTTATCCTTTAGCATAAACACAGAGCTACCTGTGGGAACCAGTGCAGAGTCAACACTCACTACATAACTTCCTCACGCCAACCCCACACCCCTTCCATGCTCCAGTGGCACTACCCCTTGCAGTCCTATTTGCCTCTGTCTGAGTGTGGCAGGCCCCCTCTCCAGAAGACTAACTCAAATCCATGCTCAGACTCCATCTCCCAATGAGAGAGTTTTGCAGAGCCTCTGTTCTGATGGTGGTGGAGAGATATCATTTCACAAACAAACCAGAGCATATCTAGTTAAAACATGCCTCATTCAGGCCAGTGACCAAATACTGCCCACAATAGGCAATGAAAGTCTTTGCAGAGAACGGGCCTGAAGGATAAAGTGGCCAGGACAAACCCGTAGACCAAATGCAGTAAACATTAGAAACACTCATAGAATAACAGAGGACACTAGACAGAAAGGCACTATAGGACCTATTCTTCATTAGGTCATTACCCTCAAGAACAGGAGACATAGCTGACCTTCCTAACACAGACAGAGAGACACACATAGATTTAGACAAATGAGAAGACAGAGAAATTTAACCCAAATGAAAAAAAACAGGACAAGGCCATGACCACAGATCTAAGTGAAACAGATGTAAGTAATATTCCTGATAGAGAATTTAAAGCAATGATCATATAGATACCCACCAGATTTAAGAAAAGAGTAGGAGATGTGAGGAAGATCCTTAAACAGAGATAAGAAATAACAGCACAGATAAAGGGCTCAATAGATAAAGTAAGAAACACACTTGATGGAATGAAGAGGAGGCTAGAAGAAGCAGGAGGAATAAATTAGTGATCTAGAAGATAGAAATATATACATGTAGGAAACTCAGTGACTCCATCAAACATAATAACATTCATTTTACAGGAGTCCCAGAAGAAGAGGAGAGAAAAGGGGGCAGAACATTTATTTGAAGAAATAATAACTGCAAACTTCCCTAATCTGGGGAAGGAAACAGACACCCATATCAAGGAGGCACAGAGAAATCCTATCAAAATCACCAAAAGCAGGCTCACACCAAGACACATTATAATTAAATTTGCAAAATATGGAGATAAAGAAAAAAAAATCCTCAAAGCACTAAGGGAAAAGTCAGTAACTTATAAGGGAAAACTCATAAACCTCACTGGAGATTCCTTAACAGAAACTTGGCAAGCCAGAAGGGAGTGGCATGATGTATTCAAAGTGCAGAATGGGAAAATTCTGCAGCCAAGAATATTCTACAAGAATATTGTATCAAGAATGATACAAAGCTATCATTCAGAATAGAAGGAAATACAAAGAGTTTCACAGACAGACAAAAACTAAAGGACTTTATGACCACTAACCAGCCCTGTAAAAGATACTAGAAGGGACGATTTGAAAGGAAAAGAAAGACCAAAATCAACAGCAAAAAGGCAGGAAACACAAAAGCAGTAATCATGAACATTTCTGTAAACAGTCAGTCAAGGACCTCACAAAGCAAAGGACATAAAACATACTGTCTTATATAACATATGCCTAAACATGGAAAGAAAGGAGAAAAGAATTAGTTCAAACTTAAAGGACCATGAATTTAATATAGACTGCTATATGCAAAAGAGGTTATATAAACCTAATGGTACCCACAAATCAAAAACAAGATACATGCAAAGAATAAAGAGAAAGAAATCTAAATATATCACTAAAGAAAATCAGCAACACATAAGAGAAAGAAAAGGTCAGAGGAAAACTTCAAAAACAACCACAAGAGAACTAATAACATGAGAAATAGTATATTTCCATCAATAATTACTTTGAATGTAAATAGACTAAATGCTCCCATCGAAAGACATAGGGTGTCAGAAATGGATAAAAAAACAAGACCCATCTAATATGATGCCTACAAGAGACTCATTTTAGACCTAAAGATACCTATACATTGAAAGTGAGGGGAAAGAGAAACATCTATCATGCAAAGGATGTCAAAGGAAAGCTGAAGTAGCAATGCATATATTGGAGAAGCTAGATTTTGAAACAAAGACTACAGAAAGAGACAAAGAAAGGCACTACATAATCATAAAGGGGACAATCCAATAGGAAAATACAACAATTATAAATGTTTATCCACCCAACATGGGAGCACCCAAATACATAAAACAGTTAATAACAAATAAACATAAGGGAACTAATCAATAGTAATACAATAATAATAGGGGACTTTAATACCCTGATTAAACTGATAGCGCATCAAGCAGAAAATCACAAGGAAGCAGTGGCTTTCTTTAAATGACGCACTGAACCAGATGGATTTTAACAGATATGTTTATAACATTTCTGCAATGTAAAACTGCAGCATACACATTGTTTTCAAGTGCACATGAAACATTCTCCAGAACAGATCACATATTAGCCCACGAAGTAAATCTCAACAAAATTGACATCATGCTATGAAATTTGAAATCAACCACAAGAAAAAAATCTGGAAAGGTTTTGCATGTTAAATAACATGCTACTAAAAAATAAATAGGTCAACTAGGAAATAAAATAAGAAATTAAAGAGTACACAGAAACAAATGAAAATGAAAACACAATGGTCCAAAACCTGTGAGATACAGCAAAGGCATATAAGAGGGAAGTGTATAGCATTACAGGCCTACATCAGGAAGTAAGAAAAATCTCAAATAAAGAAGCTAACCTTACAACTAAAGGAGCAAGGAAAAGAAGAAACAGAGCCTAATATCAGAAGGAGGGAATTAATAAAATTAGAGCAAAAAATAAATGATCTAGAAACTAAAACAACAATAAAACAGATCAATGAAACCAGGAGCTGGCTCTTCAAAAAAAATTTACAAAATTGATAAACCTCGCACCAGATTTATCAAGGAAAAAAAAAAAGACCCAACTAAATGAAATCATAAATGAGAGAGGAGCAATAACAACCAACACCACAGAAATACAACCAATTTTTAGAGAATATTATGAAAAACTATATGCCAACAAATTGGACAACGTGGAAGAAATGGTTAAATTCCTAGAAACATATATGCTACCAACACTGAAACACGGAAGAAACAGAAAACTTGAACAGACTGATAATCATCAGAGAAACTGAATAAGTAATCAGAAAATTCCCAACAAACAGTAGTCCAGGAACAGCTGGCTTTATAAGAGAATTCTACCAAACATTTAAAAGAGGAGTTAATACCTATTTTTCTCAAAGTATTCCAAAAAGCAGAAAAGGGAGAAAACATCCAAACTCTATTCTGAGGCAAGCACTACCCTGATACCAAAATCAAAGATACCACTAAAAACAAAGAACTACAGAACAACTTCTCTGATGAACATAGGAGCAGAAATCCTCAATAAAAAACTAGCAAACTAAGACCAACAATACATTAAAAAAATAATTCACGGGAGTGCCTGGGTGGCTCAGTGGGGTAAGCCTCTGCCTTCGGCTCAGGTCATGATCTCAGGGTCCTGGGACCGAGCCCTGCTTCGGGCTCTCTGCTCAGCAGGGAGCCTGCTTCCCCCTCTCTCTCTCCATCTGCCTCTCTGCCTACTTGTGATCTCTCTGTCTGTGTCAAATAAATAAATAAAGTCTTAAAAAAATTTAAAAAACAAAAATAAATAATTCACCATCAATTAGTAGAAAATATTCCCAAGTTGCAAGGGTGCTTCAACATTCCACATCAATCAGTGAACAAGAGAAAGGATAAGAACCATATGATCATTTCAGTAGATACAGAAAAAGGATTCAACAAAGTACAACATTCATTCATGATAAAAATTCTCAATGAAGTAGGTTTAGAGGGAACATACCTCAACATAATAAAGGCCCTGTATGAAAAACCTATAGTTAACATTGTACTCAATGGGGAAAACCAGAAATTTTCCCCTAAGGTCAGGAATGAGGTACGAATACCAACAGCATTTTTCACAGAGCGAGAACCATCCTAAAATTTGTATGGAACCACAGAAGACCCTGAATAGCCAAAGCAACACTGAAAAAGAATAACAAAGCTGGTAGTATCACAATTTTGGACTTCAAGTTATGTTACAAAGCTGTAGTAATCAAAAACAGTGTGGTACTGGCACAAAAACAGACACAAACATCAATGGAATAGAAGACCCAGAAATGAACCTACTATTATTTGGTCAATTAATCTTCAAGAAAACAGGAAAGAATATCCAATGGGAAAAAGATAGTCTTTGAACAAATGGTGTTGGGAAAACCTGATAGCAACATGCAAAAGAATGAAAGTGGACCACTTTCTTAAACTATACACAAGAAAAAAATCAAAATGGATTAAAGATCTCAATTCTTTGACATTGGCTATAGCATCTTTTTTGTTTTGTTTTGTTTTTCTTTTGATTTGTTTTTTTGGCAGTAACTTCTTTCTAGATATGTCTCCTGAGGCAAGGGAAACAGAAGCAAAAATAAACTATTGCAACTATATCAAAATAAAAAGCTTCTGCACAGTGAAGGAAGTTATTAGTGAAACTATCAGAAAGCCTACAGAATGTGAGAAGATATTTGCAAATGACATACCTGATAAATGGTTCATATCCAAAATATATAAAGAACTTATAACACTCAACACCCAAAATATGAATAATATAATTTTTAAAATGCACAGAAGACATTTTTCCAAAGAAGACAAACCAATGGCCAACAGACACATGAAATGATACTCAACATCATTCATCATCAGGGAAATACAAATCAAAATCACAATGAGATAGTCACCTCACACCAGTTGGAATGGCTGAAGTCAACAACACAAGAAACAACAGGTATTGGTGAGGATGTGGAGAAAGGGGAACACTTGTATACTGTTGTGGGAATGTAAACTGGTGCAACAACTTTGGAAAACAATATGGAGGTTCTTCAAAGAGTTAAAAATAGAAATACCATACAATCTAGTAATTACACTATTAGGTATTTACTCAAAAATACAAAAATATTAATAATTCAAAAAGATACATGTACTCCTACATTTATAGTAGAACTATTTATAATAGCCAAGATATAGAAGTAGCCCAAGTGTCCACTGATAGCTGAATGGATAAGGATGTGATATATATATATACATACATATATATATACATATAATTCAGCCATGAAAAAAAAATAAATCTTGCCATTTGCAATGCCATGGATGGAGCTAGAGAGTATAATGTTAAGGTGAAATGAGTCAGAGAAAGACAAATGCCATATGATTCACACATATGTGGAATTTAAGAAACAAAACAATCTAGCAGAGAGGAAAGAAGAGAGAGAGAGATGCAATCCAGATCCAATCCAAAACCAGACTTTAGAGAACACGCCGATGGTCACCAGAGAGAGATGGGTGGGAGATGGATTAAACAGGTGATGGGGATGAAGGAGTGGACTTGTGGAGATCAGCATGGGGTGATGCACGGAAGTGTTGAATCACTATATTATGCACCTGAAACTAATATAACACTGTATGTTAACTAACAAACATAATTAAAACAAAAAAAAAAGCTCCCTGGACAAAAAAACAAGAAAACCAATGTCTTAATGTAATAAATCAAATTTGTTAATCCAAATGAGCACTTCATTATAAAGCATATTTGTTAACAGTTTGGATATTTTAACATTGTCTTCCCCCCCCCACACTTTATTAATGCACAACTGACAAATAAAATTTTGTATTTTTAAGATGTACAGTGTGGTTTGATATATCTATACATTGTGAACTGATTACCAAAATCAAGCTCATTAACACATTCATCATCTCACATAATTACCATTATGTGTGTGAAGAGAATAATTAACTTCTACTCTCTTAGCAGATTTCACATATACAATACAGTATTATTAACTACAGTCACCACGCTGTACATTAGACCCCCAAAACTTTCTAATCTTACAACTTTGTACCCTTGGACCAACTTCTCTTTATCTTCCCCAACCCCAGCCTCTGGAAATCACTGTTCTACTCCCTGTTTCACTAAGTACAATTTTTTTTAGATTCCATATGTAAGTAATACTACATAGTGTCTGTCTTTCTCTCTCCGGCTAATTTCACTTTGTGTAATTCCCTCCAGTTTCATTCATGTTCTTGGAAATGGCAAGATTTCTTTATTTTTTATGCCTGAATAACAGTCCATTATATAAGTACATTCTCTTTATCTTTTAAAAAAGGTAAGAGTAGGATCTACCATTATTTAGTAATTAAGGGGGCCAGGATACTGTGCTAGAGACTTTGCATATAATATTCATTATTCAATGAACATTTATTTGTGTCTACTCTGTGCTAAGAGCTAGTATAGGCTGAGGCTTCCTATACATTTTCAAATAGAAAATCTGGAGCATTCATCAAATAAGAGGTGATTAACTCCAACTTCTATAACCAATTGCCTGTGACAGAAGAGAGTTATATTTACTCCTACCTCCTCTGCTTTTTTTTTAAACAAACCATGAAATGAACACATGCATGAGAAACTAATTTCTAGTAAGTTCTAGTAGGAGTCCATTCTTTCTACTCTATAGCAATTTAATTCTGAGAGCACAACCCCACAAAAATCAAATTTTTACTTCAGATCCTTATTTCCTTTAAGCCATTATTTGCTAGGAGGTGTAAACATTGTCTTATGTGCTATTTCTTTGAAATAATTTCAAATTTACTGAAAAATTTAAGGGCAGGAAAAAAGACCCCTCCTTTTTTTCTGGAACCATTTCAGAGTAAATTGAAGATATGTTGCCCTATTACTCCTGAACACTCCTGAACTCCTGCCCTATTACTTTTTCCCATGACATGGACATTCTCTTTCACAAGGCCAATGAAAACATCAGAATAGAAAATTACTAACGATATGTTATAAATATCTAGAGCCCAGACTCTCCAACTGGGAGTTTCTAAAATTTTTCTTTCTACAGAAACTGACCAGCTTAAAAGTACACTTGGATTATAAAAGGAGTTTTTGGAATTTAATTATAAAGCATAAGTGAAACAATGAATTGAAGAGTGGAAAGATAAATGTAAACAACTCACCCAAAATATAGAGCCAAATGCAGGCTTGGAAATTGGAGAACAAAGATTAGAAAATTAGAAGACCAACTTGGGCAGCACAGCATTTCAGAAATCATACCAAAGTGGTCTTTCTAGAGGGGTCAAGAAACCCATCCAGTGAGAGTAGGGAAAAGGACTAATCCCAGGAAGCAAATTTTAATGTGACCTTGGAAATAAAACGGAATCCAGCCGTGCTTATGCTACACAATCTTACCCAGCCAGCAGCTTTCCCCACTCTTCTCTGTGCTGGGGACGGTGGCAGTACAGAGATAAGGCAGGGAGGGCAAAGGTCCCATCAGTCCTTCTTCTGACTACCTGTGATCAGAATTGTCCCAAGGGGCTGTGGAATGGGAGAACAGAGCTGCCAGTTGTAATACAGTCCTACAAGTAGGCAGGGAAGGGGCGGAATCTTTCTGAGACCTGCTTCTGTTACTTTTTTTAATAGGCAAAGTAAAAGACGATTTCAAATTAAAATAAAACGAACAAAAATTCTCCTGCCAATACCATACTATATAAGCTGTAATATTGAAAACTTGGGTTTTAATATCCTCTTGGAAATAAAGACTCGGGGTTCTTATTTCCCGCATGGCCCATGTTTGATCAACATGTGCAGTATTCCACACCCCGTCATTTTTGCACGGGCCGTTAATGCCCCAAAAGTCCTGAGTCATAAGCCATTTTTGCTTTCTCTGCCCTGAGTCAGGCACTCAACCACAGGGCCCCCATCAAAGCAAGCTCCTGGGGGTTCCCCCTGGAGAGCCCTTCAATAATTATGAAGTTAGAAGCCAGCACTCTCCATCCTACCCTTTGGTGGGATTTGGTCAGAAAGCTCTGGGAGGGATCTTTCTTTCTTTTTCTTCCTTTCTTCCTTCCTTCCTTCCTTTCTTTCCTTTCTTTCATTTTTTTTTTTTTTTTTAAAGATTTTATTTATTTGACAGAGAGAAACAGCGAGAAAGGGAACACAAGCAGAGGGAATGGTAGCGGGAGAAGCAGGCTTCCCGCAGAGCGGAGAGCCCGATGCGGGGCTTGATCCCAGGCCCCTGGGATCTGACCTGGACCAAAGGCAGACACTTAACAACTGAGCCATCCAGGCGCCCCTCTTTCATTTTTGAGATTTATGTATTTATTTGAGAAAGACAAAGACAGAGAGCATGTGTGTGAGCATCTGCAAGCAGGGAAAGGGGAAGAGGGAGAGAAAGAGGGAAAGAATCTCAAGCAAACTCACCACTAAGCATGGAGCCCAATGCAGGGTTCTATCCCAGGACCCATGAGATCATGAACTGAGCAGAGACCAAGAGTTAGATGCTTAATTTAATGAGCCACCCAGGAGGCCCTGGGAGAAATTTCTAAAAGAAGATAAAATCGGTACAACAGATAAAAGATTCCTGCAAATATTTAGAGGTGCATTATATGACTGGAATCATGACTTAGTGTCAGGTACAAAAAAAAAACAAAAAAAAAAGCCACACTAAATAACAAAAATAGGCCATTATTATCAGAAGAGAAAACAAAATCCTGGAAGGAAAGATAAAGCACCCTTGTATAGTGCATGACTGAACTCTGAATGCTTTCATTTAGTTATAATATGAGAGACATGAATATTCATTTAATCAAAATTATGATATACTATTTCAAGAGGATGAGAGCTCAAAAGTGTGCACGTGTGTGATGGGGCCGGAAGAAGAAAGAAAGCTAAATTTTCATGTCCCACAGTGAGGGAGCCAATAAATAAAGCCTATTAATAAATAATCAAGAAATAGCAATATAAGCATGTTATTTAGAGATATGGAGAGATCTCAAAAGAATCAGCTAATATCGCTGAAAGCAGTTGCATCTGTGCAATAGGAAATAGGCTGAGGGAAAAATGCACAGAAACCAATTGACACTTTAAACTATATTCATATATAAGTTTGATTAAGATAAAAAGTAAATTGAATAATATGATACTGTATATACTGAAATATAAATGCATCTGCAATTTTGAATTTTTATGAATACTTGACTTGGTATTAAATTCTCTTACATGAAATTTGTAAACTTTGCATTCTAGTTGGGACTTTAAAAACAGAAAACTAAAAATACTTACTTTCCTGTAAGTGGAAAAATCTATTAAAGAAATTGAAACTAAAACAAAGTTGAATATTTAATGGAGAAACTGTAACCACTTTCAAAGGTAGAAAATTTAGCCAAAAAGGAAGAGAATTTGATATAAAGAATTCAGAATTGCTTACATAAATAGGCATTTATGAAATATTGAAAAAATTATGCCTGATGGGAAAATGTCATGGACAGTTTTCTGTCCCCATTTCATAGTTAGCAGGATTCTGGATGACCCTGGGGATGTCAGACATCAAAGCTGTGTCCCACCATGTTTCATTCAAAATTTTAACATTCCTGACAAAACTAACAGTGAAAAGAACACTCATCATCAGTGACTTTAACAAGTTTTTCTGTGAAGATCTGAAATATTTTTATTTTGTCATGAACAATACTTTGGGATATTTTAATTTCATATTATAATATGATTTAAATGTAATAAATGATTTAAAAGTTCTGTATATTGATATACTCAAGTAAGCATAGTATTATAAAATGTTATCACATATTTATTAACAATGCCTGATTTGCTTGGTCACAGAATTGCAAATCTTGACCTTGTGAGTACAAATGAACATTTTCAATGTATAGATGAAAAAGAGAGCTGCCAGATTCTTAAACATTGAGGCCTCCACGTGTCTAGGCCTAAAATAGAGAAACTATCTGGAATGAGGGGCATTCTTTGACTATTTAGCCTAAACTTTCCCTTAGCTTTCAGATTTCAACAGTTAGATGGGACAGCAAGCCAAGTCTAGGAAACCTATAGCTAAAAAAGAGAAACCATGATCTTGATTCATTGACAACCCTGTTTCAAGAGCATGATGGCTGCAAGGCCTGGGTAGTTCACTCTCAAATTAAACAACTTAAAATGTATACAATGTAAAGCAAGAAAAAAGAAATGAACACATTTAATGCTCTTCAAAATTCTTAGAGAACCACCAATCTACCAATCACCGAGACATGTCCCAGACTGCGCTCTAATCCTTCTTCTACAAACTGTTTGTTCTTTGACATTCCTTATCCTAAAATCTGCATGCTGATCTCCCTGGAATTTCCCACAGCCTGCCATGCATGCCTAGTTTAAAATGGTCTTAAGTTTGCACGCACACACAGAGAACTAGATATACAGGAAATGGATCTTTAGAGATATAGGTACTAAAGTATCATACAAACACATCTACAAATTATCATACAAAACACATCTATCTACAAATGGGAGGTCAAAATATTTGACTGAAAACTGTAATTCATCAACAGTACGTTCATGCTGTTACAGTAAGCTCATGACAGATTGCCATGAGGGCCCTACCTGTGTTTATATCCTTTTCACTGTGACTTCACAGTTCCTCCTCCCAAGAGGTGGTATATATGTTTTTAATTCTGAGTTTAGCCACAGGCTTTCCTGTGGCCAGTGGAGTGTTAGCAAATGTGACTAAGCAGAGGTGTGAAAGGTTTGTTGAGTTGGGCATGGTAGCGCCTGTCAGTGCTGTGAGGTCACAGGATAGGATAGTCTAGTAGATAAGATGCAGAAGGTCCGTTCTCCCCCTCCCCCCCGCTGACCAGACAACTACGTAGTGATCCACACAAGAACAGGAGGAACAAATCAGTGAAGCCTAGCCCAAATCAGTGAGTCTCAGACCCTGACCAAAACTAATGCATATTGTTTCTACTTAATGAGATTTAGATTACTGACACAGAGTTCTCTGTCTTTGTGACATTTATAAGGCTATCACCTAAAGTGCACGGGAATGGTCGCTTAAGTCTAGAGATGATATTTCTAAAAACTACACTACATAAAAAAATATTATGTCGTATCTAGCGTGAACATATTACATCGAAACTCATAACTTGGAAGGCCACAGCTGGAAATTTGAAGTTTTGGCATGAAAACAAGTAAGTTTAAAAATACTGAGCTCTCCATTAGTATCGGACATATTTGGATAAAAAGACACAGCCTTGGATGCTTCAAACTGTTACATCCTCCAAATGTTACACACAGGCACTGTCAGAGCAGACTGCACTTCCCAGAAAAGCTAAGTTTATGTTGATGCCATTTGCAAGGGTGGTCATCCACCCACACCAAGGCTCCCTACTCCCCCACCAATCCCTTCATTAGTGCTTATTCACTGTCTCATTTATTTTACTCCAGAGCTGTTCCCCAACTGCACAGTCTACTCCATCTTCCTTCCTCAAATTAATCATCGAGCCCACTTGACTTACACGGGGATAGGTTATTATTCCAGTTGGATATTCCCATGATACTCTCACTATTTAGAAATGGAAAAGCATTTTAAAGTCCTTTTCAAATTCAAATTTTGTGTTAGAAAGATTCAAGAATATACTGTATTCCTAAAGCAAATCTGGGGTACTATTTAAAGAAAGAAAAAAATAATAATAATCAAATTAAAATAAATAATTAAATAAAATCTAATCAGAGGAATAGAAGATATTTTTGTTGGAAAGTAACCTTAAAAAAAAAAAAAAAAAACTACAGGAAAAAAGTTGTAATGGTTGAAAAAAATACCTGAAAGATAAATTAAGGAAAATTTCCAAACTAGAGGAACAAAAAGCATGGAAAATAAGAGCAAAAGTTAAGAAATATAGAGCCAGATCTAGAAAGCTCTATATGTTCTAATATGAATTATAGAAGTCACTCCCCTCCCTCCCAAAAAACAAAAAAATCAATAGCAAACAGAAAATAAATAGAAAAATAAAATTGTGATTTTAAAATTAAGCGCTCTCTTTAAAATGTAACATGATAGACCAAAATGACGATGATGATGATGATGGAGCTGATGAAACTGGATTTTGAGGCAGTTTTCCAAACACAAAGAAGAAAGATAACAGGATCCGAAATGAGCTAATTCTTGCCTGTAGGGCAGGCTTTGTACATAATATTGCATTCCTAAGTATTTCTGGTCCCTCAGCTAGGATGTCTTTAATAAACTGAAGGCCATATTTAGTGGTACCAAATTTTATAAAATGTACATATTCTAAAAGAACACTAGAAATAGGCAGTTTTTTTTAATCATTAAAAAGAATGCATATTATCGGGGGCACCTGGGGGGCTCAGTAGGTTGAGCCTCTGCCTTCGGCTCAGGTCATGATCTCAGGGTCCTGGGATGGAGCCCTGCATCGGGCTCTCTGCTCAGCGGGGAGCCTGCTTCCCCCTCTCTCTCTGCCTACTTGTGATCTCTCTCTCTGTGTCAAATAAATAAATAAATAAAAATCTATTAAAAAAAAAAAAAGAATACATATTATCAGTTTTAAAGTAGAGCCTTTATAAACAAGACAAATAAAGACACTAAAGCCTAACCAAGGTTGGGAAATAGGAGATGTACCAAGAGGAGAAGAAAGAACAATTTGAGTGGAAGAACAGGACAGGCCTCAAAACAAAACACCAACTATAAAAGAAACACACAGAGGCAGTAAGAAAAACTTATTTCAGAGTTATAGAAGTTTTCTAATTATTTTCTGTAAGCTGTTTCCTCTGTATTTATTACTTATTTTCCCTTTGTGAGTTTTTACCATTAAGGTAATATAAATAAAGTATCTGGAGCATCTGAGAAAAGTTTTGCATCAGAAGTCAGTGATAATTGTACTATTATTAATAATTCTATCCTAGATGAAAAGAAAAGAAGATTTATAATTGACAGGCTGAAAAATTAGTAAATAAATTCATAAATCTGATCTTTAATACATTCATCTAATTAGCTTCTTTTCTGAATATGTTAATTCTAACAATGGTATTATAATACTTCTGGACAACCAGAACATGTTATATCTTTCTAATTCATTTTCAAGACTTCTTATCATCAGTGGATTATTGTTGTTTCAGAAGTTAGTATACCTAAATTGTGGTCCATTTTTTCCCCAATAAACTCATTGTGTAACTCAGGCAAGTCATCCAAAACTTTCTGGACTAGAATTTTCTCATCTTTAAGGCAAAATGATTATAATCTTTGCCACATAGTTCCATTCTGGTATATTTTGGAGCTATTGTCATACGTCATCTATATATTCACAGTTAAATCCTTACAACAGCATTACAGAAAAAATTTTATATCCCCATTTTTCAGATACAGAAACTGAGGTCAAGAGACCTGCAGAGAGGGCCAAGCGTCTGCCTTCAGCTCAGGTCATGATCTCCAGGTCCTGGGAATGAGCGCCATGTCAGGATCTCTGCTCAGTGGGAGTCTGCTTCTCTCTCTCCACCTGCCTCTCCCCCTGCTGTGCTCTCTCTGGCTATCTCTCAAATGAATAAATAAAATCTTTAAAAAAAAAAAAAAAAGGAAAAAAAGACCTGCCCAGAGGCACGCAGACGTGTGTCAGCGTTCACATTCCAGCTTGTCTCCGCCGCCGTGCACTACTCCAGCTGAGAGCTGTGATGCCTTATTGTTCATGGAAGGGCTGAGGGCCTGAGTGGACACGCTAATTGCTTACACTATAGAATTTGAAGTGTGTCAGGAAGAGTCTCCTCCCGTCAATCATCGCACCCTATTCTTCTCATGTCACCCTTACGGATGCATTACTTTGGCATTGGAGACACTATTGACACGGGACTTGCAATGTGACTTCACAGATGAAGTCAGTACATATCTAGCTGATAACAAGGTCAGTCGCGGAGTAGATACTTATAGTAGATATAAGTAAGTATAAAAATATGAGCAAAATTTTGGAAAATACGCCAAAGCAAATTCTATCTGCTTCACACATTTTCAATATTTGGCCAATAGAGGACAACTGCAGTTCCTCTTTTTCAATATTGGAAAAAGCAAATCTAGAATCACAGGTAGAGAAGGCTGATGACTTGAAAACACTTTCAAACCAAATATGAATATTTAGAACTTCTGGTACAAAGAATTATAGAACCCCATCTGGCTTCCAAGAAACTATGTAAAGGAAAAAAGTTAGCTCTTCATCATTTAAAAGCTAGTAGAGGCAGTCTGTTTTATTCCAGGGCAACTTGTGAAGGGCACCAGCAGCCACTCGGCTGTGAGAGGTGTTTGCCCTTCTTGAAACAAAGGGGTTCACAGAAATGAGATAGCTTCTCCTGAGCTCAAGTTTCCCTGTGTCCAGTACACTCCTCACTCTCCGTGAGTATGTCTAGAGATGAAAGAGTTTTGCTGTCTCCTATCAGAAAGGAAACTGGGCTGAATTCAGAGACTGAGATGTGTTAGAAGATTATTTCTACTCTTGGCATTAAACATTAGTTATCTTCCACTCCATGAACTTCTTCCACAAGGGACCAAACGTACCAGAGGTTTTAAGGAGTTAGAAGCATTTCCTTGCAGCAAAATACTGATCAAGGATAAAAACACTAATTAACAGTAATAACTAACCTCACCACAGTCTATTTCAGGCACTGTTCATGGCTTTACAAAGACTATCTTGTCTGATTTTCTCAGCAGCTTTGTGAGTAGTCACTGTGTTTTACACACAAAGAAGCTGAGAGTAAGAGAAAGCATATGTGGTGGTTAAAACAATGCAGACATTAAGCAATAGATGGTGATTTGAAATTAGTGCTGAGAGCAAAGCTTTCAGTCTTTTTTTTTTTTTTTTTTAGATTATTTACTTATTTATTTGACAGAGAGAGAGAGAGAGAGATCACAATTAGGCAGAGAGAGAGGAGGAAGCAGGCTCTCTGCGGAGCAGAGCCTGATGCGGGGCTCGATCCCAGGACCCTGAGATCATGACCTGAGCTGAAGGCAGAGGCTTTAACCCACTGAGCCCCCCAGGTGCCCCAGCTTTCAGTCTATAAGCAAACATTTTGAGCTTTACTGACAAGCGTTATTCTGCTGAGCCTTGTCCTAACTATGCTTTTCTAGATAGCTATTTGTGGATAAAGCTTCTCTTTCTCTCTCTCAGTGAATATTTATGGATAAAATATGTAGAAGTTTATATACTTAAATAACACCTAGAGATTGACATATATACGTTTTTATATATATTAATATACATATATATTTACAATGAGCAAAGCAACCTCACATGTCACTATTTAAAAATCAATACAAAATAATTCTGTACTTGAATGTGATCATGAAGAAATGGAAACAAAACAAAACAAAACAAAAAACAAGGCAAAACAAAAACAAAAGTCCTTGAGGTTAAAATCTCCTTGAATATTTAATTTCGAAAGTGCTATTTTCTGAATAAGATTTTGAATGCTGAAAATTCACCTCGTACTCTGCTTGTTAAAAGCATTTATTAGGTCAAGGTGGCTGCTGACATACTCAAAAAGTGCTCTTCTTATGCAGCACAAGAAAACACCTAAATCAAGTGGCTCATAAAAACTGTTTCCATATCTACACCTCAACAAACAGATGTGCTGCTCATGCAGCTGCCTCAGGTGCAAGGTCGTCAGAGCAGCCCCTAGATAGGGGGTCAGCCGTTGCTGTGGCCAGTGTAGCCATCCCTGGTTGTAAGGGGCAACACGCCCCACACAACTGGACAGGGTGCAGACTAGGCAACTCACTCTGACTGGGAGGGTAACACTGGTGGCATAGAGCTCAGCCCCAAGGAGGATGACATACAGGGCTACGATAGTGACATGGACAGTGCCCTTGGAGGAGTAGAGAAAGGATGAGAAAAGATACCTCACAGCTAAGAACCTGGCAAACTACTCCCTTGACAGTGATAAGTCATACTGGTGGCATGTACCTTTGATATGATGAGATGAAAATGGCACTTCACTGATGTGGACTCCCTCTCAAATACCCATAACTCTGATCTAACCATGAGAAGAAAATCATACAAATCCGAATCGAGAGACATTCTACAAAATGCTTCCCAGCAATCGTCAAAACTGTCAAAGCTATCAAAAACAAAGAAACCAAAACTGAGAAACTGTCATAGTCAAGAGGAGCCTAAGGAGATATGACAAGTACGTGTAATTTCATATAGTAGACTGGATGTTGGAAGGAAAATGGACACTAAGGAAAAACTAGTGAAATTTGAACAAAGTATGAAGTTAGGTAATAGTAATGCACCATGTAGAAGTTGGACATAACTGATAAGGTGTGTACAGTCAAGTGCCATGGATAAGAACCACAGTATTCCATCATCTCCCTAATGGTATTAATCTATATACTTTTTATAAGCAAGAATTGAGTCCTACAGCAGGTAAATAAATACAAATGAAATAAAAAAAATCTCTGAGGCCACCTGCCATTACTCATTGTAATCTTGATTGGAGGCAAATTTTTGTCAGGAAACTGATAGGATATTTGAGTATGGAACACACTGTCCTTAAATGAGTTTTTGAATTGACGGCCTAAATAAAAAAATGTTTTAATTTAATATTATTTAAATGATTCTGTCTCAAAGGAAAATGGCATACTCTTTTTGCTATTAGTAGTATATTTATCTTTGCACACGTTAACTTAGTTCTCCAAAACAAAATAAGAGTTATCAGTCATCATTTGCTTTTGTTTTAATCCCTCCATGGCACCTTGTAGCATGACCATACATATCGTTTGCTTAGTTTCATATTTTGTGCTGCTATATTAAATTTATTTGTATGCATCATTAATGACATAACACATTCCATGAAATTCTAAGATTCAGTAAAAATTCTGCACTACTCAAAAAGATCTAAGTTTTCTAGACTACCCAGAATTTAAAAAAAAAAAAAAATTCTATTGGTCATTTTCCTTTTCTGTCAAAGTATCAGTTCACAAAATCCATTTTCTACTAATTTTAAGGATGGAAATATTTGGCTAAAAAAAATTTTACCTTTTTGTTTTTTTACATGGTATCATCATGAATGATGCATGTGTTAGTGGTCTTAGTATATGCTCATTGCTTTGACCCCTCTGTCTAAGCACCATGCTGGCCTTCAAGATGTCTTTTCTAACATTTATTCAGCTATATCTACATTTCAGTACTTGAACTATAGACTGGAATGTTTTTGTATTCAAATAAAAATATAATGTTTATTACTATTTTTTAATTTATATGAACATAAGATCAAGCTGTATACTATTGGTCTTAAAAAAGTGTGTTCAAAATTCTATCAGATCAGGAAAATTTTTTATTCAAAAAGAAAAAATAATTATACAGTTTTTTTAAAGATTTTATTTATTTGACAGAGAGAGACACAGTGAGAGAGGGAACACAAGCAGAGGGAATGGTAGCAGGAGAAGCAGGCTTCCTGCAGAGCAGGGAGCCCAATGTGGGGCTCGATCCCAGGACCCTGGGATCATGACCTGGGCTGAAGGCAGATGCTTAACGACTGAGCCACCCAGGCATCCCTATACATTCTTCTTTTAACTATATAAAAAGTTCCACGTGCAAGCAAGTTGCTCAGTGTTTGGTTCAACTCACAGGGTAATGATAACTTAGTTATATACACTACTTCAAAGTGCTACTTGGATAATTTCATTGAAAGCCAAATGATTATAAAGGAAGCCTTGGTTATTGGAGCATTCAGAATGCTATACTGAATATGGCAAATGCTAAAACCTATGCCACATTTTGAAGACTGGTTATGTATAATACAGTGAAATATTACTCAGCCAGAAAAAGAATGATATCCTGTCATTGCAGGAAAAGGAATGAACCTAGAGGGTTTAATGCTAAGTAAAACAGGTCAGTTAGCAAAAGACAAATATGGTATGATTTTAGTCGTATGTGGAATTTTTTTTCTTTACTTATATGTGAATTTAAGAAAGAAAACAAAACAAACAAATAACAGAGACAAACAAAAAACAGATGCTTAAATACAGAGAACAGACTGGTGGTTGCCAGAAGAGAAGTGGGTAGAGGATGGATGAAATAGATAAAGAGGACTAAGAGTATGCTTATCTTGGCAGAGGGAAGAAGATGGCTTTAAAGTAGAAGGACTCTGGCTCACTTCATCCCATGAATACAACTAGATAACTATCATAAATACCCCAGAAACTGACCTGAAGACGAACAAGAGAAATTCCACAACAGAGAGAGAGGAGGCCATGGTGAAGAAGGTAGGAAGTGAGAATACATGATTTAGGGGAGAAACGGATCCCAGCTCTTGTGGAGGGGAGGGAGCCACAGTCATAGAGAAGGGTGAGAGAGAACAGAACACACAGGGGAATGCACAAGGAGACTTTCCCCATAGCTCGTGGCTTGGAAAGTAAGAAACACAGAATTTTGTGAGTTCTTGCAATCAGTGGGACTTAAAACCTCGAGTTTTAAGGTCAGTGCCTTGGCTAGGATAGAGATTGGAAGGGACTGCACTGCTCTTGGAGAAAAAGCAGGGAAACAAGAGGGGGGCAGATGGCATGGAAACAGTGATCTGAAAAATGTCAGTGGCACACAGTGGGAAGAGTATTGCTCTTCTTCGAGCTTGTTTCTGCTAGGTCAAATTCACAGACACACCACTCAGGCAACAAAGGAGCTTGCTGACACCATTTTCTTCTCCTGCCCCTCAGCATAAAAACAGAGCCACCTGCAGGAAACAGCACAAAATTGACACTGGCTGCCTACCTTGCCTACACTAAACCCCACCTCCCTGTGATTCAGTGGAACAGCCCTTTCTCACAAAAGTTTACATCAATCCCATAGTGGCAGGCCTTCTGGAGGTCCCCCTCCAGAAAACCAGCAACCCTACCCACACCACATGTCCTGACCAGAGAGTTTTTCAGAGCCTCACTTCTGGTGGAGGTGGTGACAGGTTTCCTTTCACCAGCAGACCAGAGCACACTTAGTTAAAATGAGCCACATTCAGGTTAGGGCCCAAACACTGCTGACAGCAGGCAATGAGAATCTCTGCACATGACTGGCCTAAAGCAAAGAGCAGCTAAAACATAACAGCAGAACACTAGCAGCACACACTGGAGACGCTCCCTGGAGCACCAGCCCCTGGCTACCATTTGACCTCTTCTTCATAAGGCCATTTCAGAAGCAGAAGACATAACTGGCATTTCTAGCATGCAAAAGGCAAAGACATACACAAAATGCCAAGATGGAGAAACTTTTCACAAATGAAAGAAAAAGATAAAGTCACTGCCAGAGATCTAAGCAAAACAGATATAAGTAACAGGCTTCAAAGAGCATTCAAAGCAAAGGTCATTAGGATAGTCACTGGACTTGAGAAAAGAAGGGATCAGAGACATCTTAACATAAATGAAAGAGTTAAAAAAGATTAATCAGAGATGAGTAATACAATAAATGAGATTAAAATATGCTTAATGCAATGAACAACAGATTGGAACAGGTGGAGGAATTAATTAGTGATCTAGAGTACAAAGTAATGGAAAGCAATGAGCTGCCAAAAGAGAGAAAGAATTATGCAACACAAGAATAGATTTAGGGAACTTGGTGACTCCATCAAACAGTAACATTCATATTACAGGAGTCCCAGAAGAAGAGGAGAGAGAGAAAAGGGGGCACAACATTTATTTGAAGAAATAATAACTGAAAACTTCTCTAACCTGGGGAAGGAAACAGATACCCAGATCAAGGAGGCACATACAACTCCCTTCAAAAGTAACAAAAGCAGGCACACACCAAGATATATTGTAATTAAATTTGCAAAATATGGAGATAAGGAAAAAAATCCTAAAAGCACCAAGGGAAAAGTCAGTAACTTACAAAGAAAACTCAGAAGCCTTGCTGGAGATTTCTTAACAGAAACTTGACAAGTCAGAAGGGTGGCATGATGTATTCAAAGTGCAGAATGGGAAAAATATGCAGCCAAGAATATTCTATCCAACAAAGCTATCATTCAGAATATAAGGTGATATAAAGAGTTCACAAATGGACAAAAACTAAAGGACTTCATGACCACTAAACCAGCCCTGTAAGAGATACTAAAGGGGACATTTTAAAAGGAAAAGAAAGACCAAAATCAACAGTATAAAGGCAGGAGACACAAAAGCAGTAAACATGAACATTTCTGTAAACAGCCAGTCAAGGACCTCACAAAGAAAAGGACATAAAATAACATATGTCTAAACATGAGAAGAAAGAAGAGGAGAAAAGAATGGGTTCACACTTAACGGACCATCAATTTAATATAGACTGCTATATGCAAAAGAGGTTATATAAACTTAATGGTACGCATAAATCAAGAACAATAAACATGCAAACAATAAAGAAAAAGAAATCCAAATATATCACTAAAATCAGCAACACATGAGAGAGAGAAAGAGAAGATAAGAGAAAATTTCAGAAACAACCACAAGACAAGTAATAACATGAGAAAAAGTACATTTCTATTGCAAATTACTTTGACTGTAAATGGACTAAATGCTCCCATCAAGACACAAGGTGTCAGAATGGGTAAAAAAAAAAA
>CM053617.1:327795-345679 GCA_028646535.1 Procyon lotor | reverse complement strand
TCTGCGGCTCTGTGGCTGCTGGGAGCCGGCCCCTCCCCCCGGGGTCTCTCTTCCCATCGCTTTAAATTCACTTTTTCCATTCGTCCTACCTCCTGAAAGTGGTCGATTTTCTGCTCCTAGAATTGCTGTTCTTATTCTCTTCTCTCTCCTGTTGTGTTTGCCGGCTTTTAGAGAGGTTTTCTGCCTTTTTAGCTGGACTTCTGGGACCCAGTGCTCTCTGTGCCTCCTAAACCTCTGCCATCTTGCCTTGAGACCCCAAAAGCTGCCTTTGTAACAGAAGGCTACATTTGAATAATGTATATGGTATCATTTTTGAAGTTTGGATTTGGGTGCTATGTTTTCTAGTAAATCCTGAATTTATGTTTGTTAGTGGGGCATCCTGAATACCATCAAATAATAGCAGCTCACAAGGATGAAACTGGACCTCTTAAAGCAATGCATTTAAGTTACAAACATACGTTCTATCTTCCTCTCCAATGGTCTTCATCCCCCTCCTCCATCCTATTTCCTGCCAACATCAACTAGCACAACTGCTTAAAACTGGAAAATACAACTAGTAGTAATTGAGGACTTTAGAAGATATTGAAATAGTATTTCCTTTTAAAAATTTGCTAAAATTCTTTATAATACAGCCTGTCTTTGGTCCAGAGACTGACTCACATGAAATGAAGGAGACAGTAAGGCCAGTGAAATATCCTAAACTTTACAGTCAAAGCATTCTCTATCCTACCCCCAGCATGACATGTTTTCTTGGACCTGGAGTCAATCCTCCCTAGAAGCAGGCCAAGCTGATTCATGATTGAGTAAAAAAGAAATCATTACAACTTAAAAGGTCACTAAATCTTTCCTAATTTTATCTAAATGAGAGTCTTTCCATGTAATGTGCACACTGAAGGAAAATTGGGACTCTAAGCAAATAGAAAATCAATGAATAACTAGGTAGCTGGGATCAAGTGTTAACAAAATCTGTCTGTTCCCAAATAACTTCTCCATCGTATGATGATGAATGATTATATTTAGCTTGACATCAGTTACAAATACAATACGATTTTGAATTGTTTTTCTACTTTATATCTTTTCCCCATTGCCATCTCACGTCTGTCAAATATCTGCCACCCAGTGTATTAGTTTTCTGTTGCTGCAGTAACAAAACCCAGAAACTTAGCAGCCTAAAAGAACGCAAATTATATCTTAAAATGCTATCAGTGAGACATTCAACACCAGGCTAAAATCAAAGCCTCAGCAACCTAGATTCCTTTCTGGAGGTTCCACAGGAAAATCCGTTTCTTATTCATTCAGGTTGCTGGTGGAATTCAGTTTCCTGTGGTTGTAGAGCTATAATCCCTATTATCTGGCTGTTGACTAAGAGCTGTTGTTCCCAGGTTCTAGAGGCCACCACACTCCTTGGTTCCATCTTCAAAGACAGCAACATAGAAAGGGAGTTCTTCTCATGCTGTATTGCTGACCAACATTTCTGCTGTCCTTTCTGCTTCTAAGGATTTATGTGACTCTACTAGGCCTACGTGAGTGATCCAAGATAGTCTCCCTGTACTGAGGTACATACACTTAATTCCCTTTGCAATGCATTTTAACAGCCACAGGTTCCAGGAAGTAGAACAAGGTTCTACTTCTTGGGTTTTCATGTGATCCACAGAACCATAGATTTGATTATCTTACAGAACTTGTAAGGATTCCCCACTTTTGTTTTTTTTGAAAGAACATCCACCTCCTGAAAACAGGATAGTCTACTAAATCAATGGGTGAAAATTCATATTCTTTCCCTCAGTAAACATTTATTCATCATCTTATAAGCAAGGTTTCTTGTATAGGAAATACATCAATCTCAAGTTATAACTTAAAAAGTGTACATTGTATAAACCCTGTAAAATCATGCAATCAATATTGCAAGCAGAAGGGTACATTAGCTATTAATTCATACAACATATTTGGCTGCCTGTAAATATAGAACTAATCAAGCTCCTTAGTTTTCTTGGATCTTTTATTCCCACAACAGGAATTGGTCTCTGCACTTTATTTTGAAAATGAAATTAAATAGGGGGGGAATGGAGACAAATTTTTGGTTCTCATCAGTGGAAGGTAATTTGATTCCACTATACTATATGTTTCTTCTTACTTTTTTCTGTATTATTTTTTAGAGGAAGGAGTATTCTTGATTTCCTTTTTGTTATAGTTGTTTAGTTGAATCCTAATAATATTGGGATATAAAAATCACACTAAAAATAAAACCAAAAAGACTCCCCAAACCTTGGAAAACAAAATAGTACGTAGAATTCCTTCAGTAAAGGAACAAAGTAAAAAGTTAAGGAAAATAACTTGGTCTGATTTACTTATAAAATATGGAGACTTAATACCTGAATTTTATCGCACTATTTATCCAAACATCAAAAGACACTCTGTGCTTCAGAAATGAGGGGAAAAAAACAAAACAGAAACAAAAAAACAACTTTAAACTACTATTTTCTACTTTATTTTCTATACTTTCTCCAATTCCATTCCCCTGATATAAGTTAATGTTTTAGATATTTTCTGTTTTCAAATAGTAATGCATTTCTGAAAATAAAATAATAAAACTCCCACTAGCATTGCTAGTCAACCTGGGAACTCAAAATTAAATGAAATTCTACTGCACATTGCCACCATAAAATTTACCATCAGAACTTTAAAAATGTGCTGATGATGCACAAAGGAAAATGAAATCCCATTTCTGGGGAAAAATAAATTAGCTCTCTGCAATGGGCAGGTACAGTCCCTAAGCTATAACCTTGAATCTATAAACGACTGAATGCTTAAAACCAGGACATACATAAATTCAAGAAAAGAGATTATATTCTCTTTATATATTTTTATAATTTGAGTATACTTCATACTCTTTTGTTAATTTCACATTCCTCAATATATTGACAATTTTTACTTGAGAACAAAAATATGAAAATGTATGTCTGGATTACCATGCCTACCACATAGGCAACACATGTTCTGCAAAGTATAAACTAATTTGTTTTTCATACTGATTTCAAGCAAGGGTGCAATATGTTATGCATCTAGCTTCAGTAATAATCAACAAAAACAGTTTAAAACACACAAAATGAAATCTAATTTATAACTAGGAATAAAAGTCATTCATGAAATTCCATTTTTCATGCTATTTTTTTGGTAAAAAGTAAAGAATAGTAGCAACTGATGGAAAAGTGCACATAAGAGAAAAATAAAGGTTTTATTTAAAAGGTGACTGGAGGGGCAGCTGAGTGGCTCAGTTGTTTAAGTGGCTGCCTTCGGTTCAGGTCATGATCCCAGATTCCTGGGATAGACCCCTGCATCGGGCTCTCTGCTCAGTGGCGAGCCTGCTTCTCTCTCTGCCTCTGCCTGCTGCTCTGCCTACTTGGTTCTCTCTCTATCTCTCTAATGAATAAAATCTTTAAAAAAGAAAAAAGTAAAAGGTGATTGGAGAGAAGAAAAACGAAAGGGAAAATGGGGAATAAGAGATCAAAAGAGACTTCGTATAATACATTTAACATCTAGAATCCCCATGTGATCTTCAGTAGTTGAGATTATAGTCTAGTGATTATTTACTATTTGTAAATATTTTGTACCTCCCAGGAAGGAGTCTTTAAAATACTTGTTTAGGCAATTAGATACGTTATAAAGAGACCAAAAGAAAAGAAAAAGATGACTTTCAGCTCTTAATCCAGCGACCCATATGTCTGTGTGTCTGTTCCCCTATTACACTTTCAGTGTTTTGGATGTTTTCCAAGTAGAAAAATGACTGCCTTTAAAAACAAAAACCAAACAAACAAACAAACAGAAAATAAGAGCTGTGTGCTCCTTTTAGTGTCCTTCTGTCTACCAAATGTTTTGGCAAATATACATCTACACATACAGACCAAAATACATATCCACCACAACAAGAACAACCACCACCCAGTATTCAGCTAAATACGAATATTAAGCTGGTTGGAAAATTAAATATATTAAAAATGACATCCTCTATAAAACACCTTCTATATTATTAAGATGATCTTAAGCACGGAAATTAAATATGATGACAACAACGAGTATTTTTTTATCCATTCGGTTGAGAAATGGCATTCATTTTACTAGAGTCTTAGATTTTCAGAGGAATATTTTATTTTGTGTTTGGTGCTATGGTCTGAGCACAAGTGTTTTCTTTAATATTTAATAATTCCATTGAATTTGGTCATTGTAGTGGCACAGATTTTAATAGCTCATTGGTTTTATTCATGTAAAGATTATTCCTCTTCACTGAGTAGCCTCTCTGCCACCACCTCCTTCCCGATGCCTGTGCACTCACATGTAAGAGAACACTTTTCAATAATGCTCAGAATCTGACCTGTGTTTCCTAACTCACATATTTACAGGGCACAAGTAAATCAGAGGTCCCTTGATGTACATATTAAGGAAAGTAATAGAAGAGGATGAAATGAAGCTTAAAATTAGAGCTCTATTAAAAGGTCTAGCTGAAACCTAGAAAATAATTATATAACGGAGTGGGTTTATTTGCTACGTGAAGAACCCTGCTGGGACAGAGCCTGTGGAAAATCTGCCTGACCAGGGATAATTCTGATTAAGTTTGTATTTTCTTGATCTGATCAAGTAATTAAAGAAATAAACTATGTGGAACCTTACAGTTCAAGCTGGAAAGGCAGAACAAAGTCAGACTGTTCTTCCAAATATGCTAGAAGATCATCCATTGCAGGATGTCAAATGTCAAAAAGGAGATTTTAAGTTTTGTAGAGGCAATTATTTCAACTTATTCCAGATTTGCTAGGGAATTTCTTTTTTACATGATGACTTGGGTTCAGTATCATGAAGAGTTAAAACTGTTTTATTTAAGTTAAAACTTAGAGACATGATGTATATATACCAACTCCTGAAAAATACTAGTCTGAATCAGTGTGGTAAATCCTGTGAACATTTTGGACATGTGTATACATATATGTGTGTATTTATAAATACACTATTTCAATCTAGTATATTTCTTATTATAATTCTATCCACTAATTTGTGCTTGGATTATTAATGCCTAGTGTTTTCTCATGTCATAGCTGAGTTTTTTAAAATGACTTTATTTTGCATTTTGGTTATTTCCAATTATTTGGGTTTTTTATCCATCTTCTCTTTTCTTTCTTTCTTTCTTTCTTTCTTTCTTTCTTTCTTTCTTTCTTTCTTCTTTCTTTCTCTCTCTCTCTCTCTCTCTCTTTAATTATTTCTACATATCCATAGGATTATTTCTCTTATTTTTTGCTAGCCTAAATATAATTATTTCAATTTAATTTTACATTTTTAAAATTATTTTCATCCTCTAGAGTGAATGAATTTGCAACCATTACTGTATTTTGTTCTTTCATGTAACTAGAATTTTGATTCCCAGGCCACACACTGATTCTGATGCCCAGTCCTCCTTCCCCTCCTATTAGCTGTTTTGCAGTGTCCTCCACACCATCCCCAGAGGCTCAGGGTCCACACCAGATCTTCTGCTAAAGGTGCAGGAAGCCTGTCCCTAAGCCACTGAGGCAGGGTGGGCTTTTGGGGCAAGCGGATCAGGTCACACATGACCACTCACTCAGAAGGGCCCTGCTCTGGACTTAATGTTCTGCTGTCCCAGTCTTAAAGTTCTTAGTAATTTTATCTTTCAACTAGCGTACTGTCAGGAAGGTCTGAAAAGATGACGGAGTCTGTGTGAGAATGTGTCCTGCTCCCTTTTTCCCATTCTCATACAGCTTTTGGGATGCCCAAGAGTCCAAAGTGAGTGCAAGTTCCAGAAAATGCAACATGAGCACAAGGTCAATGTGTTCTGTGTGAGCAGACCTGCTAACAGCCTTGAGAGACCACACCCTCTGCTCCAACCAGAACTTGTCTCAAAGCAGAAGGAAGGTCCAGGAGCTTTGAGGGCCAGAGCAATGAGGGAACCCACTCACTCCTTTCTTAGTGAGGTGTCACTTCTCTATATTGGCCAAGTGCTTGAGCTGATAGTGAAGATATAGAGGGAGAAGAAAGCTCAGGAACTCAAACTCCTTCCCTTTCACTCCTTCCTTACCGCCAGAGAGTGCGGGCAAGTCCTGTGCATATTAATAGTTTGGTATAGCAGTAGAATCAGTTTTGTGGAGTGTTTCCACTACTGGTAATAAAAAATATATATGCAATATATACTATGAAACATGAACTGTGCAACTTTGGTGATTCTGTGTGGGACTTAAATGCTTTTATATTTGCATTTTAAATTGGCATTGCACAATGTAAGGATGAATTATGGAAGTGTATTTCAATTAATTAAAATTTTTAACTTTTTAAAATTTTCTTTAATTAGGACACTAAACATCAAAAAATAAAATAACAAGTTGAAAGAGAGACCAGATAAAAGGAAAAGATTTTTATTCTACTGCATTTAGCAGTACCTTTTTCCTGTGTTTTGAACAAGGAGCCCACGTTTTCATTTTATACCAGGCCCTGCAAATTATGCAGCCAACCCTGGATACTGGATGAGGGAAGAAGCCAGCATTTGAGCCAGAAGGCACTTTGGCCCAGACTATTGTTCTGAAGCTACACCAGCTGTCGGGTTTTTTGATTTGGTTTTTCTGTCTCTTTTCCTAGCTGCTGTTTCAAGCTGCAAGCCTGAATTCTGTTTCAGGAAGGAAGCCTGCTCAGGTCTGTGGACAGGACGTATTCCTATTCTACAGGAGCCTCTCCTACTTCTGAACAGAGATCTTGACAAAAATCAGAGATTACTTTTAGTTTTCTATAACGCTCTATACTTGAGAAGGCAGTCTCTTGTCATCATAGATTAAAGAAGAGTCTATGGCTTTAGTACGTTACAGTTTTCACCTATTTTCCACTTTCTGGTCTATTGAGATATTTATCTTGATTTGTTTAACCACCTTTTAAATTTTAGGTATTCGTGTTTTGTCTAATAATGTTCTGTATTTGGACCAGAATGGTGGGCAGATGTCTCCACGGGAACACTTATTAACAAAAAAAACACACAGTTTTAGATATAGATTTAACGAAATGCAGTTTAAACATTAGATGTTTAATGCTTAATATTTACTGTTTTAATAAAAATGTAATTATTAAGAAAAGAAGGGGGAAACAAACGGTTTAGTTTCTAAAATATCTCCTTCATCAAAAGGATTTGTCCCAGTTATCTTCCTTTAGTGATTATGGAAGGGTTGACTTCTATAACTAGCATTTATATGAACACAGCTCTGCATGTCTGATGGTTAGTACTACTGAAGAGTGCTTCTCTTCTTTGTTAGATCTTTTTAATTTGAGTTTACATTGCAGTCAATGATTATCAGACTTAACCAAAGAACTCTTGTCTCCCTAGTTAAGTCTTTATGTTGTCAGCAAAAAGGTGATGTGCAAATAAACAGAGTATTTCCTTGATAGCTCCCTAAACTGGAAAACAAACAAAATCGGTGCAAGCCATCTAGATATTATCACAGATTATTTATCCTCAGAAAAAACAATGACTATTCCACATAAGCTAGGGACGTTTTAAAAAACCATATTCTGAAAACTGTAGTCTTCCACAATTACGGTTTATCTGTGAACCAGTCACAAGGCCATGCACAAAAGAAATTATTCCCTTCTCTGAAACCCCTGCCTTCTACAGAGTGAGAGGTGGAGAGTTTGGAGTATGAACATACTTCCTTTCCTCTATCCCATAGCATCAATGAATTGCCAGTTAAGTGCCTCTAACCTTATATTATTAGAATCTAAACCCAAGTTTATTAAATAGCATCTCCTCTGTATCTTCTGCAGATGATAAATTCTTGCCCAATGTCACTTGTCCAGTATCAACATAAAAGATCAGAGGTGGTAGAGCCTATCATTTCCTTTTCTTTCTTTCTTCTCCTTTCTTCCTTTCCTTTCCTTTCCTTTCCTTTCCTTTCCTTTCCTTTCCTTTCCTTTCCTTTCCTTTCCTTTCCTTTCCTTTCCTTTCCTTCTTTCCTCCCTCCCTCTCTCCCTCACTCCCTTCCTTCCTTCCTTCCTTCAAGATTTTATTTGACCGAGAGAGCAAGGAGGGGGAGCAGCAGGCAGAGGGAGAAGCAGGTTCCTCGTTGAGCAGAGAGCCCGATGCGGGGCTCAATTCCAGGACCCTGAGATCATGACCTGAGCCAAAGGCAGAGGCTTAACCAACTGAGCCACCCAGGCGTCCCAATTCCTAAGATATTTTTAAAATGTAGTTTCTTAGGAATGTCCTCTTATGCCTAATGCTTAGTGAAGTCAGTTTTCCATAAAGTATAGAACTATTTAAATCAGGGATCAACAAATAACCTGCCAAATCTGGCCCATCACTGTTTTTTATAAGTAAAATTTTATTGGCACACAACCGACTTGCTGGCTACTTCCAGCAGCAATGGTAGAGTTAGATCTTAAACCAATTATAACAGAGACCTAAGGACCTTCAAAGCTTGCACTATTTACTATCTGGCCCTTTATCAAAATAGTTTTCTGACCACTGGCTTAAATAAAGTCCCGTCTTTAAAAAATTTGAAAGCCTGAATATCTTTTAAAGAAAAAGCGTGATGACTTCAGAGTTAAACACAGCCATCTGGCAGACACATGGACCACTACCCAAGGGAAGCATGACGCTTTGAAATGTAAATTTAAAAATTAACCTGAAAACCAAATTTACTCTTTTTAGTTATAATTTTGATAGGATGATTTGCCAAAAACAAACAAACATTATCATAAGATTAACAAATGGCCCCCACAAATTCATTTAAAATGTCATTCTATATACTTCTCTTTCAGGAATACAATAATGCCTACATCTCATTAAAATGCATTATACAGAGAAGTGATGTGTAATTAAATATTTAAAATGAATATCAATCTAAGCCTTTGGGGTTTCACTGTAAGAGATTTAGGACAAAGTAGTAGTTGGAAATTGGCCAAAGTTAAAATCAGAACTAAAGAATCTGGCTGATGGTGTTATCTCCTGAGAAAATCGGTTTGTGTTACTAAACAACAGGGCCCTAGAGCATTCTGGATGTCATCTGGGCAGATGCCATGATCAAAAAGATCATATCTGGGAGGTGGGTGTGCCATTCTAGGTCAACAGGTGTGATTGGCCTGGGGTTTGGGAAATGAACTAGTCTGAAACAGAAACACAGCAAACCGAAACAGGTCCAGCCTCTGCTCTCAGGGATCCTGGATGTTCTAGCCCAGCTGCTTGCCAGGATGTACTCCATGCTCTGGGGTGTAAGTGCTTATGGGTGATAAGAAGACTGAAAGCCTCGGGTCACCTCAGTCACATTTAGATAAATGGGGCCCAGCTTTCAACCAGTCTTTATCAAGTCCCAGGTGGTAGCCCTCCACATCATTCTTGGAGGAAGACCCGGCAGAGTTAAAGTTCACACCACTGAACTGAGAAAACCTAGACTCAAAGGTTAATCCAGTCACTTCTTGCCTGATGTTGACACATCTTTTCAGGACCTTGCCGTCCCTTGGCTTGCTCTTAGGAAATCTAAAATGAGAACGCACTGATGTATCTCAGAAGACAACATGCATCAGTGTGAAACCTACTCAAATGGACTCAGGAAAGTTCCCCCTTACCACTCCTCAAAGCTTCCTTTACCTGCTGCTGCAGGAAGAAGGAAGACTTTCCCCTCCTGGACTGTAAGGACCCAGCCAATGAGAAACGGAGAAACTGCCACCACTCCACCAGTGCGAAGCCCCGACTCCTGCTCTCCTCCAGCCAACATCTCCCAACCTCCCGCTCTCCTCTCAAAAGGAGCTGTCGTCCCTCTTCATTCTTCAGACTTGCATAGACTTTGTCATAGTTTGCATGTTCCAGATGGCAGTTCCTCCGCTATTCCCAAATAAACTCATTTCCTGCTGGTTAAATGGCCATTTTATTTCTAAAGTTGAGCTGGATCATATGAGATAAATGTATGAGATTATTATATCTGTAAAAGAGCTGTTTTTAATCTGCATTTTTCTATTATTGTTCATACAGCTACGTTGATAGTAAAAACTCTTCCCTAAATTCGAGCAAAAAAATACTGTTAACATAGATGTCCAGTTTTTTTCACAGACCTTAATAAATATGATTTCTTTTACATTTAACTATTTTTGTATATTTCCTGAATGGAGATATAGTTGACATATAACATTATATTAGCTTCAGGTGTGCAGTATAATGATTTAATATATGTATATATAATTTTTTAACATATTTTATGTAGAATTTTATCCATTCTATTTACATGTTTTATAGCCTTTTTACAATGTTTGCATGTGGTGGGAGAGGAGAAAGGGATAGTTGGGTGGATGGCACATTATTAATGGGTCTGACCGGGAGCTTATCTCCTCAACTCCTTTTGTGGTGTCCAAAACCTACCCCCAGGCTCCAGCACTCCTGTCTGCAGCCACTTTGACCAGTGACCATGACCCAGAAGAAAGAAAGATGTGAATCTGAAATGTCAGTCACTCATATATCAAGTCCAGATGCTCAACTGAAACGGGGCTGGAGAATGAAGAGGGTCAGAAGGAGATGGGGTGGAAAACAGAAGAACCTTACAAGAGACGGGGCAGGTCACCAGCCAGGGAAGGAAAGCAGTTCTGAATATCCCCAGGACAGCATCTCACTCAACTCAAAGCAAAGGGAACACTAAAAAGGTTGAGCTGGGCCAGAAAGATGGTGACTAAGAGACGTGCTTAGGCCAGATAGACCTCCTAGATCAGCTTGGCCCCAGAGGACTCCTCATGGAAACCACTGCCCGTCTCACATGTGAGAGCTCAGGCTTCTCGGCAGCCAGAAGACTTTCTGTAGACTTACTTCCTAAGAGAAGTATGGTTGAACACACTTGTCTGCCCTAAGCACACTTCAGGAACACATCTGGAAGAGCTCTGCTTCCTCATGAGGTAAACTCCACCCAAAGTTGTCTGATCATTAAAATTTGGACAATAAATTTGATGGCCTTTGGGAGGAAAACCAAAACCTGTCTCTCAGCTGTAAATAATGAATATTTATTTATTTCTAGTATACTTCTATTTATAACTTCTATTTATAACCATTTTTTATACCTATGCCTCTATTCCACCAAAAAAAAAAAAAACAAAAAAACCCAGATTCCACCAAATTACTTACTACAGGGTAAAAATAGGCATGGTTTTATACACAGACACACACACACACAGTTTTACATACATATTCATATATATTACATATATATTACTAAGTATAAATATTTACTGATCTAGAAATCTTGCTTGCTTTTTCATAAGGGCCAAATTCTTTATAAAGCACTATTTAAAAACATACAAACTACCATAAAGATTTTGATATTTAGAATAATAATAGTAGCCACTTCCATTTATTTCTCAATGTGCCATTAAAACATTAACTACATTTATCCTTTGAAAAATCCTAGGAAGTAAATAATATTTTTAGCTAGCAAGTAAAAAAGATTAAGTAAGCTTGATTTTCCTATACAATGTTATATTTTAAGTCCCACTTTCTGGGAACTGTAATTGTGGCTAAATGATGAAGTTAAATTAATCAAAGTTAATGTTCACATCACCATATTCAAATACTGAAAGTCTACAAGTTAAGGACTTGGTCAAACTGCTACGATGCAACATAGTTTCTTGTCAACAGAATTATGAGTCTATCAGATTTAAAAACTTTAAATCCAGTGATTGTTTATTGAAGCTCAACCATCAATAAGAATCAGTGCTCAGAAAACCAAACTGCCTCCTTTACAAAAATAAAAGTACCATTCTTCAGTACATAATGATGAAAGAACAAGCCTAATTGCTCTCTGAGAGGAGAAATACACATATGGGTTATCCTTCAGAAGTATTATTTGCTCAAGTCTCTCATATTTCTCTTTGTAATTAGCTCTGGTATTTCAAACACTTCAATTTTGGGGGAAATGTACCTATATAACTTTACTTATGACTGAAAGGATCAGAAGTTTCCAGACATAAACCACATATTTTCAATATGGTCTTTTCAAGGTAGTAAGTTGAAAATCGGCTTAGGATATCATATGGGAAAAGACATTAAGTGAAGAAATCCACATCATTTTATGAGTATGTGAACAGACAAGGAAAAAATAGATAAAAATTAATCAGATTATAATAGTAATTAAAATGTTAAGCTGTGAATGATAGCATAAGGGGCACAGTGCAAAAGATAGTTGGACTTTCTGATCACATACTGAGTGTTGTTTATATAATGCAGCTAGAATTCTCCAACATGCACACAATTACTCAAACTTCACATTAATATATTTATACCTATTAATTCATCTACAGAGTTACTGGGACATGGAAGTCTTATTGCCCATCTAAAAAAGATAACATATTAATAGCTTAATCTCCCCAAAGAATGTTTGTTTGCAACATGAATATTTCATAGTTGGAAAAGCTCTAAATTTGAATATAGATTAACTCATAATGTGTTCTTGGGCTCTACTCAGTAGTGCAAATGACATCTGGTAATTCATATAACTTCTGAAAAATCTACAAACCTAACCTTTTTCAGATTACTATATTACTTTTGCAAATTAACTATAAATGACACTCAGTTTTAGAAAATAAATATCCACAGGAAGCCACTTGGATAATTAAGTATTTTATTCTTTAAACATTAATGTATGCTGGCAAGCATATGGAGCAACAGGAACTCTCCTTCATGGCTGCAGGAAATGCAAAATGGTGCAGCCACTTTGGAAGACAGTTTGGCAATTTCTTACAAAATTAAACGTATTTCTACATGATCCAGCAATTTTACTCCTTGGTAGTTAACCAAAGGAGTTGAAAATATATGTCGACATGAAAAACCTGCACACGGATGTTTAGATCAGCTTTATTCTTTACGGCCAAAACTTGAAAACAACCAAAATGTCCTCAGGAAGTTTACTGGATAAACTGCAATATCTAAACTATGGAATATTATTCAATGTTAAAAAGAAATGCTATCA
This sequence comes from Procyon lotor, assembly GCA_028646535.1. Classification (NCBI taxonomy): domain Eukaryota; kingdom Metazoa; phylum Chordata; class Mammalia; order Carnivora; family Procyonidae; genus Procyon; species Procyon lotor. The sequence goes on along the minus strand of CM053617.1, from coordinate 332,702 downwards.
AGCCATTAAAAGGCATGAAGGAAACTAAAATGCATATTACTAGGTGAAAGAAGCAAACAGGAAAAGACTGCATACTGTATGGTTTCACTATAGGACCTTCTGGAAAAGGCAAAACTATGGATACAGTAAAATCCAGTAGTTACCAAGGGTTAGCAGGAAAGAAGGGAAAAATAGGCAGAGCTCAGAGGATTTTTAGGGAGATGAAACAAATTCTACATGATACTGCAATTGTGAGTAAATGTCATTATACATTTGTCCAAACCCACAGCGTGTACAAAACCAAGAGTGAACCCTACTGTGAACTGTGAACTTTGGATGATCATGATGCCTCAGTGCACTCATGGGTTACAAGTGTCCCGTCCTGATGGGGACGTTGATTACTGCGGAAGCTGTGCATGTGTGGTGAACTTTGGATGATCATGATGCATCAGTGAACTCATGGGTTACAAGTGTCCCATCCTGATGGGGACGTTGATTACTGCGGAAGCTGTGCACGTGTGGTGGCAGGGAATAGAGGAAAAGTCTTTCTACCTTTCTCTCAATTTTGCTGTGAACCTAAAACTTCTCTAAAATAACAAAATCTTTTAATTTTTAATGGGCAAAATATCTGAAAAGACATTTTTTTAAGAAGATATCCAAATAGCCAACATGAAAAGATGTTCAATATCACTGGTTACAAGAAAAATGAGAAAAACCTCAGTGAGGTACCATTTCATACCTATTGGGATGACTATAATTAAAAAAAAGAGAGAATAAATGATGGTGAAGATGTGGAGAAATTGGAACCCTCAAAATGAGGCTGCCACTGTGGAAAACAGTCTGGGTTCTTTTTTTTTTTTTTTTAAGATTTTATTTATTTATCTGACATAGAGAGAGAGATCACAAGTAGGCAGAGAGACAGGCAGAGAGAGAGGGGGAAGCAGGCTCCCTGCCGAGCAGAGAGCCCGATGCGGAGGCTCGATCCCAGGACCCTGAGATCATGACCTGAGCCGAAGGCAGAGGCTTTAACCCACTGAGCCCCCCAGGTGCCCCCAGTCTGGGATTTTTTAATGAGGAAAACAGTTCCTCAAAAACTGAGAATTTTCATATGATCCAGCAATTCCACTGCTAGGTATTTAACCACCCACTCCCCTAAAAAATATCAAAATATATATCCACTCAAAAAATAGTAATGTATGTTTACAGCAGCATTATTCATAATAATGTAAAAGCAGAAACAGCTCAAGCATCCTTCAACTGATGAATGGATAGATAAAATGTGGTCTATCCACACAATGGAATATTAGTTGGCTACACCAAGGAAGTACTGGTACATGCTCCAGCGCAGATGAGCCTTGAAAACATTATGTTAAAGAAGAAATAAATCACAAAAGATACATATTCTATTATTCCAATTATATGAAATATCTAGAAAAGGCAAATCTATAGAGACAGAAAGTTTATTAGTGGTCAGCTAGAGTTTTAGGGGATGGGAGATTGAGGGTAAATGGAGAATGACACTAACAGGTTTAGGGTTTCTTTCTGAGGTGATAAGAATATTCTAAGATTGCCCATGCTAATGGTTACACAGCCTTATGAATATACTAAAACCCGCTTTATCGTATACTTTATTTTTTTCCTATTATATACTTTAAATGGCTGATTTGTCTGATATACAATTTACGTCTCAATGAAGTTAACATTTTTTAAAAAACTTAATGAGTTTATGATAGAAAAACAGGTTAAAAAGGTAACACAAAATTCACAAAAAATATATATATAGGTTTATATATATATATGTTTATATATAGGTTTGTATATAGGTTTATATATAAAAGAAGTTCATAAACCTATGAAAAGATGTTCAATCACATGAATAGAGAAATGCAAATTTCAATTACAGAGAAGTCATTTCTCATCTCTAAAATTGGTTAAAAAATAAAAATGATTGGGATGCCTGTGTGGCTCAGTGGATTAAAGCCTCTGCCTTCGGCTCAGGTCATGATCTCAGGGTCCTGGGATCGAGCCCCCCCATCGGGCTCTCTGCTCAGCAGGGAGCCTGCTTCCCCCTCTCTCTCTCTGCCTGCCTCTCTGCCTACGTGTGATCTCTCTCCTGTCCAATAAATAAATAAAATCTTTTTAAAAAATAAAAATGAAAATGAAAATGATGAAAACTGTGGATGAGTTGAGAAAAAGAACTCTCACACATTTCTGGTGGTAATATAAATTAGAAACCCTTATGAAGGGACATTTTGCATTATCTAATAAATATACATATGGGCTTAGCTTCTGACCAACATCTAGAAATTTACCATTAGGATGCAACTCCAAAAACATAAAAGCACATCTGCACAAAGTTATTTATAGCAGTAAAGCTTATAATTTCAACATGTTATAAACAACTTAAATGCTCAAATTAGAAGATTAGTTGAAAAAGATTTGGTGCATCCACATAATGGAGTACTGTCCTGCTGTACAATAAAGGAAGATTTTTATGAGCTGACATGGAATGATTTCCAAGCGAGGTTGCTAAGTAAAACGAGCAAAATGCAAAGGAAGATCTGTATGGTGCTCTTTTTGTATAAAGAGAAAGTAGTACCTCCATGCCCACACACACACAGGAAGAGTAAATCAGAGATTAAAGAGATCAGTCACCTGCAGGAGTAAGTGGGGAGGAGAAGGGAGAATGGGGGCAACAGAGAAAGGACAGGAACAAGGGTGTGACACTCCTCAGAGTACATGTCATGGTCACGTGAATTATTTCTAAAATACTATTCAAAGTTGGTAAATTTGTTTTTGGCAGTTGATGGGGGAAAATTTCTTAAGCTATTTTCTGTGAATTTGGGGATTGAACAGATAATAATAAGCAGATAAGCAGATAAGACAAGGTAAGATAAGATAATAAGCAAATAAGATAACCCAGTTCTTTCACATTTACTACCTAAATAATTATTCAAAATATACTTAATGAGTACCTAATAGGTAACTGCTACCAGTTCATGTAAAGATAACTGCACAAAAATTAAGGAAGTGTGGATATACTCAATGTACCAAATTTTATTTGGGAAGATAAACTATCGGATAAATTTATATACTTGTTTGTACTTGTGAGTGGTGAGTGAGAAGGATTTTTTAGGACATAAACCAAAATGTACAATGTACCTCCTTTGGGAAAGATGAGGCCAAACAGGGTATTTGATCACTCATTTGCCTTGAAAAGACATTAGCATACTAGCCTGATCTATGTACACTACAAATGGATTACTGCTCAAAGGCTCATAATACATGTAGCTGACAAAGTTTCACATTATAAAAACATTCTTTTCATAGACATTAAGGTCTCTTGTGAAATTAGCATACTACATACACACAAATGCATGTAAATGACTTAAAAATTTCTACCTAAGTATCTGCTAAAGCATTTTTATTAAATTGCCAATGATATTGTTTCCTAGGTTATTAATGAGGACCTTCTAAAATAAAATGATGCTTTGTCAAAATATTTGTAATTAATCTCTTTTGGGGTGTTCATATTTAAAAAAGACTACTTATTACTGCTCCCATCACAGAAAAGTGCTGTCTAGAGGCAACCATTTTCAAATTGGTTTAGTTACATTATAGCACAATTTTAATTCGATTAGAGTTTATGGCATCTATCTATTGCCTTTCAAATAAAAGAATATTTAATAAATGTATAATTAAGTATTAAAGCTTAGAGAGGAGGAAAGCAATAGAGAAGGAAGGCATATCTTTTTATCTAGAATTCATTTGTTGACTTACAAATGAATTGTCAGAAAAAGCAGGTGAAGAAAATCTGCTTTGCATGGCTATCACAGATTTGTTATACACAAGAAGTACTTGCTTCCTTCTATACAAGGCAGGACAGAAGGTAAAGAAGATTTATTTGTACGATATGCCACAGATACCACACTGTGTCCTTCATCACCTCAAGAGGAATTTAAGTATGGATATTTACATATAGGTATCACAGATTTGAAGAAACAAAAAGAAAGTACTCAGTCCAAATTACTTATCTATTATTTTTTCCATTAGAAGACTTAAGTACTATGTCATAAGACATTCCCTTTTTTTTTTTTTTTAAGATTTTATTTATTTATTTGACAGAGAGAGACACAGAGAGAGAGGGTACACAAGCAGGGGGAGTGGGAGAGGGAGAAGCAGGCTTCCTGTCAAGCAGAGAGCCCGATGTGGGGCTCCATTCCAGGACCCTGGGAATCATGACCTGAGCCAAAGGCAGCCGCTTAACGACTGAGCCACCCAGGTGCCCCAAGACATTCCCTTCTATATTCAAAGTTTAATGTGTCAATTTGACTGAGCTAAGTGATGTCCAAATAGTGAAAGAGCAGAGCAAGGCTAACTCCATTTTGGGCCACACCTGCCATCTTGTGTATAACCCGTACACGACCTGCTCCTGAGAAAGATCACAGAATGTCAGAACATTACCTAGCCCACCCTTGAGCTAGTTTGAGTTACCCGATAGGAATGCGGAACCCCTAACTGCCAAAGGATGTAAACCCTGCTTTTTGCCCACCACACTTGCACACCAATTCTGACCAGAGTAATAGGCTAGTTCAAACAGCTACTATAGGGTAAATTGTAATTCAATTGACCACCTGCGTGTGGCCTAACATGACTATGCAACTTTCTGTGTGTGTTACAATCTCATTGGCCACTGGCCCCTATAAAACTGCAGCGCTTTTTGAAACTCCTCCTCTTTCTCTACATCACACCACTGCGTTGGTGAGTGTTGGAGACTGAGCTCGAGCTAGCTCGAATAAAGACTCTTTTGCTTTTGCATCGGACTTGGCTCCCTGGTGGTCTTCGGGGATTTCAAAATCTGGGCATAACAATAGCAGGTAAAATGTTATTTCTGGGTGTTTCTGTAATGGTATATCTGGAATATCTGG
>CM053617.1:301579-327295 GCA_028646535.1 Procyon lotor | reverse complement strand
GAGTGATGTTGAGCACTTTTTCATGTGTCTGTTGGCCATTTGGATGTCCTCTTTGCAGAAATGTCTGTTAACTCACATTTTTAAAGAGTAAATGTTACACTGATAAATATGTCATAGGAGGAAGAGGGGAAGGTGCCTTTTGTTTGTAGTGGTAATTACAGGCTAGATTGTCTTCACACCCCAAAATAACTAACATCCCTTTATTTTGAATATAGATGAAAAATTGCTTTAAAGATTATTTTTTTAAAAAACTATTCCAGGTTTACTGCATCTTTAATAAGTTCATATAATTAGAGAAACTGAAAATGCTCAGTATAAAATAGCATGTTTTCTGCATAGAAAGAAAGAAAACTAATCAAAGTACTAATGTTTTACTGAGAATATTAAATTTTATTGTCATCCTTTTAAATTCTATGTTGTAATATAATAATTTCTGTTTATTTCTGCACTTTGCTTTTGACTATTTCTCTTAAGCAAAAACATACGTTGTAGCTTAAGTTTGATCCTCTTTCTGTTCTTTAAATATAAACAAAAATATTAGATATGAAATACTATTCTGGAAAATACCATAAATTCTAAACTGAGAGAACTGTGAATTATACAACTGTGAAGATCTGCCTTTTCTATTTCAGCTGTCTATAGCCACCAGAGTTTGTTATGTCATGTCCTGTAGAATCCATGTGCAATTGTACTTTTCACTGTACACCTATTCTCCCTTACTGTGCCATTTTCAGAAATAAAGCAAACAAAGGTTATGTAAGCTTTCTATTTGCTTTATTAAACTACCCCTAAAGACTAAATTTCCTTGGTCTAATGTTTAAATCAAATTGTGAAAAGTTTGTTAATTGTCAAAACTAAATGACATCCTTAATTTTACCAACCAGGGTGAGGACTCATTTTCTATGAACAAATATTGAGTAGTATTATGTGACATGTATCATCCTTTCACTTAATCCTTATGGAAATCTTGTGAGGTGGAATTCATTACCATTTTTCCAAAGTGTGATCTTCAGATGATTTTGATGCTTTATAAAAACAATCCAACAGGGTATTTTGGGTGGTGAGCCAGAACCTGCATTTTCACAAAGACATTCATATGCCATCACTCTGACAGGCTTAATTTGAGAACCATTACAGTAACCTTTATAAATGGTCTTGTTTTCCAAGTTGGGGGTTTTGGTTTCTGCCTTTGATAGCCCACCTTCCTGTATTGTCCAGACCCCGTCTCCGGCAGAGCCACAACACATGAAGACCTGGGGGCCTAAGGTGACCAGCACCAAGTCGGTACCTAGTCTATCTGATTTATCTCTTCTCCTGGAATTAAATGAACTTTTGTCCTATGTCCTTTAAAGCATAGGGAATTGGACTTGCTTCCCCTTCTTCTCCTTTCTTTGAGTTCAATTCTGAGGTTGTGTAACCAGAACTCATCTATTTCTCCAAACACTGATGATTCTACTCTAAGTGAATTGTGACCTATTTACTTCCTGCTGCTTTCCTGCCAAGTTCTGACCATCTTTGGGCTATAGCTACCATCTACTCTGGGTCGTAAAAGACTTTGTGTGTTTATCACACAAAGTTTATTTTGCTATATCGGTACTTCTTTACATCAATTTCAGCTGACTCTAAAGCATTCTATATACTCCACTATAGAAGGCTGGTTTGTTTTCTTGGGCTATTCTGGTGACCTGGATACATCACATCTTGACACGTCATGTATCCTTTTTTTTTTCTTTTAATTTTATTTATTTACTTGACACAGAGAGAGAGATCACAAGTAGGCAGAGAGAGAGGGGGAAGCAGGCTCCCCGCTGAGCAGAGAGCCTGATGTGGGGCTCGATCCCAGGACCCTGAGATCATGACCTGAGCCGAAGGCAGAGGCTTTAACCCACTGAGCCACCCAGGCGCCCGTCATGTATCCTTTTAAAACAAAATGCAGCAACTCTATCTGATAGGAATATACTATAGAACCCAGTAATGATAGGAAAGGGATTTGGTAGATCCAACAAAGTTAGGTCAGCCCGGTAGATCGGACTTAGGAGTAGAGTTTTAGTGACATAAATAATTTTTTTCTGGACCCCAGATGAAGTGCCATATAAGAGGATTTTTGTTTGCTCCATTATGATTTTAAGTAAAGATTATTTTATGTAAACATGACACACATGCATTCTTAGATACTATCTCAAATACCCAAAATCTCTTACAGACTCTGTTTTGGAGATTCCATGATTGCACAATATATATTATAACATTTCTTTCCTAAGAACTTCATGAGACACCTGATAAAAAAGCCATTAGGTGGGAAAAATACTTAATTCCCAGAACTTAATTCAAGAGGAAAAAATGTCTTGAAAACTAAGATACTGTAACTGTGAAATGCTAAGAGAAAATTTCTGCCTTACAAATTCTGAAATAAGCCTTTTTTGCCATTTATTGGTTGCTGTCTTTAAAACATGCAGAAATTCCATGGGTGTTAATTGATCACCATTTTCTTGGTAATCCTGTCCCCATCTGTCTTTATATGCATTCTGTTTCCTCTCACATCCTTTTCCTATTATGTATGTGTCTTTTTTGGCTTCATTAACATCGACTCTCAAACCTTGTCAATAGAATGAATAAAACATATTAAGGAACCCCATAAGCCAGCTCAGAATTTTATTTCTGATGATCACTCAGGTTGAATTAATTAGCATGCCTTTTGTGAATAATTTATAAACCAAGAATGAATAGGATCATTAATTGGGATGAGTTCCTGTAGGTTTGTAAATCATTATTCATGACCGATAGTTATATAAGGAAAGAGCTTTATACCTCAGTGGTGCATTATCACATAATTCTCCAACAGTGGTTGAAAAAGAGTAATTAAGTGAATGACATCTGGTGTAGCAGCCTATAATGATAAAACTTAGGACAAATGCATGGAAGAAGAAATGTATTTAATTATCAGAATGTTGCTGAGGAAGTTCATACTGTTCCTCTTCTTACTTAGGATATATGACAACACAGAGAAAGGTGGAGGAAATCTTAGGGGCATAGCCTTTTGACTAAGGAGTGACTGCCTCTTTCCTTTTTGTGTCTTCTCACACAGCACCATATATGAAACTTTTTCTGGGAAAATATGTAAGGTGAACAGAAGGATGTGTGTGGGGAAACTGCCTGTCTAGATCATCATTCTTATGTAGTTGTAATCTCTTAGATTAGAATCTTGCTGCTAAGTACATTGGAATAGATTACCTTTGCTATAGTAAATTACTTTAAGTGGCTTATCAGGGCAGATGAAGCTAAACCAATACAGAAATCAAATAATAATAATAATATAGGCTGAATAAAGCTTCCCCAGCAATGTCCACACATACTCCCTGGAACCTGTGGATAGGTTACATGATATGCAAATGGGACTTTCTGGATGTAATTAAGATTACTAACCCTTAAATAATTTTCCTACATTATCTGGGTGGACCCAATCTAATCAAATGAGTAGAGAATTTTCTCTGGCTGTAGTCAGAGAAAGAATGAGAAATTCCAAGCTTGAGAAAGATTTGAAGCACCTCTGATGGTTCTGAGCAATAAGGTCCCCGTGTAGGACTAGAGAGAGCCTCTAGAAGCTCATGGAAGGCGTGGAAAGAATGACAGCCTCTAGGAGCAAAGACAGGCCCCTGGATGGTAGTAGTCAGGAATCAAGGACCTCAGTTCCGCAAGTGTAAGGAACTGTGAGGAACAGATGTAAGGCAAGCTCCATCTGTTATCCAGATACGGTATATGCCATGGTTAAATGTAAAACTTGCCTTGACAGTGACTGCGGACTCTAGGAAGCAGGTGATGGGAATGAATTAATTTCGAAAGCTACTGTTACTGTTATATCAGATGCTATCGCATCCGAAACATGGGTGGGACCCTTACTTTAAGAGGGTTCATTTTTACCAAGTTTAAACTGAAATTTCTCATTAGCATCATTCTGACAGTTGGATGGCTGTTTTGGAATTTAATTCAGAAAGGAATTGTGTGCCCTCTCCCCTAATGTCCCAATCCACCAAGTTCTGTTCCCATCTGAATAACAGTATATAGCTGTCTCATACCAGGTATGCTTTGTGTATTTCTTTACCTGTTTCCTTTGGGAAGATTTCAGTTCTAATTTTCTAAGTTAACTAAGGAATGGGCTGTGTATGTGTTTTGTTTTCTTTCTCAGTGGACTACATACTGGGACATCTGGATGGAAGTGGGGTTTCCATCATTGATGATGCTTTCCTGTGACTTCAGGTGTTAGAGTCTGTGTGCTGTATAGACAGTTAGATGAGTCTGTACTAAGGAGTTAAGAGGCCCAGATCCAGACTTGATGCTGATTGTCTAATATTCTGCTCCATGGCAATTAACTCTTCCACCATCCTTCCCCACCCATCACTGCCACTAAGAGCTGTGTTTTCTCATCCATTCAATGGCAGTGTTAGACAAGATACATTGAAGGACAAATCTTACTTTGAAAGGCAGATAAATTACTCAAATAAAATTGTCCTTGTAAATTGAGGGCAAGGACAATAGTATATATTTAATTTATGTTTCTTTCTTCAGTGAATAACATGTTGCTTTACGTCCTATGGTGTGTCCAATGCATGGAGAGCCTACTCTATATTTGCCAATCCACCTGTTTTCTCTCTCTTTCTTTTTTTCTGCCTCTGTTTCTTGACAATAGTATATATTTAATTTATGTTTCTTTCTTCAGTGAATAACATGTTGCTTTACGTCCTATGGTGTGTCCAATGCATGGAGAGCCTACTCTATATTTGCCAATCCACCTGTTTTCTCTCTCTTTCTTTTTTTCTGCCTCTGTTTCTTTTGATAAATGAATTGTGTCCCCTAAAACTGAAGAGAACTCTCAATTTTCCATGCTATAACCAAAAAGGAGTGAATAGGTGACCAATGACCCAACACAAAGATACAAATTTGCTTTATTCTGAAAAGAATTGTAAACTACCATTGTAAACTACCACAATGCAGAGCTCTCTTTCTGACATCTACCTGCTTCCCTGGTATAGCTCTTTGCACTATAAAGTGTTACACTGAAAAGCTACTCAGTGGTTTATTGAACTGATTTTGTATTTGGTTGATAATTGCAATTATGTCAATGGAGAAAGATGGTAACATAATGCTTAAGCCAGGGAGTGCAATATCTCCTTGCATAAAACTATTCTGAAATATTGGGAGCAGATTTCATCCTGATGCATATGTTAATCAAATTTGACTTTTTCGCTTGTTGACTCTGTTGGTTTTCCTTATGTATCATGCCATGTGCAATATAGCCAATTATACAGGAGGTCTGAAAACACAATATTCTGTGAATCATAAACAGAACTACTGCATTTTCTTGTACAGCTTCAAAACAACAACTTTTCATGTTTACAGCCTGCTAACAGCACTAACAATTACACCTATGTGGAATTAGGTACAATGATTGCCTACAGGGATAACAGAATCTTAGGACATGGCAACTCCTTTTAATTTTTTTTTTTTTTTGGTTATGTTACGTTAGTCACCGTACAGTACATTATTAGTTTTTGATGCAGTGTTCCACGATTCATTGTTTGTGTATAACACCCCGTGCTCCATGCAATACATGCCCTCCTTAATACCCATCACCAGGCTCACCCATCCCCCCACTCCCCTCCCCTCTAAAACCCTCAGTTTGTTTCCCAGAGTCCATAGTCTCTTATGGTTCATCTCAGCCTCTGATTCTCCCCTTAATTTTTCCCTTCCTTCTCTTTGCCATTCCACCATGCCATTCCTTATATTCCACAAATAAGTGAAACCGTATGATAATTGGCTTTCTCTGTTTGACTTATTTCACTCCACATAATCTCCTCCAGTCCCAGCCATGTTGATGCAAAAGCTGGATATTCATCCTTTCTGATGGCTGAGTCATATTCCATTGCATAAATGGACCACATCTTCTTTATCCATTTGTCTGTTGAAGGGCCTCTCTACTATTCCCACAGTTTGGCTATTATGGGCATTGCTGCTATGAACATTGGGGTACATGTGGCCTTTCTTTGCACTACAGCTGTATCTTTGGGATAAATACCCAGTAGTGGAATTGCCAGGTCATTAGATAGCTCTATTTTCATTTTTTTGAGGAACCTCCACACTGTTATCCAAAGTGGCTGCTCCAACTTGCATTCCTACCAACAGTGTAAGAGGGTTCCCCTTTCTCCAAAGCATCTCCAACATATGTTGTTTCTTGCCTTGTCCATTTTTGCCATTCTAACTGGTATAAGGTGGTATCTCAATGTGGTTTTGATTTGAATTTCCTTGAGGGCGAATGATGATGACCATTTTTCATGTGCCTGTTAGCCATTTGTATGTCTTCTTTGGAGAAGTGTCTGTTCATTTCTTCTGTTCATTTTTTGACTTGATTATTTGTTTTTTTGGGTGTTGAATCTGAGGAGTTCTTTATAAATTTTGGATACCAGCCTTTTATCTATAATGTCATTTGCAAATATCTTCTCTCATTCCATGCGTTGCCTCTTTGTTTTGTTGACTGTTTCCTTTGCTGTTTGAAAGCTTTTTTTCTTGATGAAGTCCCAAATGTCCACAGTTCCTTCCCTGTCATAGTAACTGTGATCCATTTCTTTCCCAAATTGTGTCTCTGCACTTTCTGCCTTCTTTATGGTAGTCTCTTCTCTCCTTTTCGTTGCAGGTATGCTTTATCAGTTTTCAGGTCAATTGCTGTGGTATTTAGCATGATTTGCTAGTTGTCTGGTTGTATTCATGTGGTGAGGTGAGCCTAGGGTCCTGCTACTCTGCCACCATCTTCCTGTTTCTACCTATAACCTAAGATTCTTGATAATCCCTATGAATATTGTGGGTAAAAAAACTATTTTTTATCTGCTACTTACAAAATTATCAACTTTCTTTAAACTATCGGGTTACATTTTTAATTTAATTTCAATTAGCCAACATATAGGACATCATTAGTTTCAGATATAGAGTTCAATAATTCATCAGCTGCATATAATACCTAGTGCTTATCACATCACATGCCTTCCTTAATACTGGTATTATTTTTAGTGTGCTTGACTTTTTTCTTCCTCTAGCCTACTTGATCTTTGAAAGATTAAAGTAATTTACCTATTTGCATTTATATAAGACAAGTTCCTAGATTTGAAACATCCTATATGTGTATTACATAGTCACATAGCTAAGATGAGGTACTCTACCTATTCCTATCAGATGGTGAATCTGGAATTCATAGTTCAATTAATGTGGCATATACAATATACTTCATCTACAAGTTCCCTGGTACCTTGATGAGCACCTTGAATAAAGCAAATTCTCAAGTAACAATACTCAAAATAATACTCAAATACTCAAAATAATAATTATCACAAAAATAGACATACTCAAATGACAATTATAAGAAAATTATTTGATACACACTTTTCATCTTCAAGAAAATTTGAATTTTAAGAGCAATTTATGTAGACATATATATATTCTGATTATGTGGTTACAATTATTAGGTCAATCCACTTGTCATTTGATTATTTTTTCCCTAAGATTATGATTAAAGCCATACAGATTGCCAGGTGGTATAGTCAGTATGTTTAGATGATGAGATTCTTATTTTATTTGAAATTGTAGTGGAGAATTTATGGAAGGACCTTTCGAAATCAAGTGAATTATCAGCCTATCACCCTGAACTGTCCATGGAGTTTAGATAGTGTATAGGAGACTTAAGTGCTTAGACTAAGCAAGCTGTTCTTTTACAAAGAACCAACCAATTCCATCTGCTCTCTTTAATCAACAACTAAAGATTGATAAGGTAGTACAAAGTAGGCTTACTTCTTTATATTTAATCAAAATATTTTAAGCATAATTTAATTTTTACATAGTTGGTCCAATGTTCTTTTTAATGTCTATATAAATTTATATAAATATTAAGATTATCAAAATATTAAATGCAAAATTACCTTATTTTGATAATTCATAGAAAAATCACAGCACCATGGAAAAACAGTTGTTTGCATATGGAATTTTTGTGATTTATTTTAACTTGAACAAATACTGCTGTAAGGTTTTTGAATACCATTGAAGGGCCATTAGATAAGTTCCTAGGATTAGGTTGCCACATCTTGAATTGGCCTGAGCAAAGACATGGACTTTAGCTATTGTAACCTAAAAACTGTGAAAAGGAAGAGTATTTTTTGGTGAGAAGGAATGGATTAAATGCTAAAAGCATTTCATAATGTACAGCTAATGGGACTGGATAATTTTCCTAATTGAAGCTTTTTATAAAATTATTGTGTGATGTTTAAGTGGAAGAGGTAAACTATTGACCTTGGAAGTAAAAAGTGGCTTCAGATCATCTCTTAATTCATCTCTACCAAGAGACATAATATCTAAATATAATGGAAAAAATTTTCCTTCCAATTACTAATAAGCATTATTATCAAAATATGTATCCTTTAGAGACTATTAAAACAACAGTTATTTGGAGAAAGGATTATATTATCTAATTGAATCAATACAAAGGGCTTTGGTTATTACCTGTAGACTTGAGAGAAACAACAGCATCAGCTGATCAGTATTTCACAGAATAGAATGCAGTCCAGAGGGAGGTACCTGGGTGCAGTGGAATAAATGGTGGATTTTGGTATTAGACAGTCATATTTGTGTCCCAAACTCAATACTACTTGATACATCATCATGGGTGTGTAAACTATATGTTTGAGGTACAACTTTTTAATTTATTCCTTAGGTAAGTATTACAGCAATGATTAAAGTATAACAATATGTGCATCATGAAGTGGTTGGAACATTAAATGATGGAACATGGGCAATATGCCTAGCATTGTGCTTAAAGAGAAATAATGCAAGAATCAGTGTGTCTTCTTACTTGGAGTCAGTATGCTTCCTTCTAACTGTCTCATTAGTCTATTTCTGTGCCTGGAAGCACACGGCAGTACTTGAGTGTTTGAATCATGAGCCATAATTCCCAACCCCACAGTCAGGTCTCCTCTTTCCCCAGTTAAGATATCCTAAAGGAGGATAAAACAATGTTGGCAGTACAGCATTTCTTAGAAAAAGAAGGAGACCTTTGGGAAATGAAATGCCTTGCAATGAAAACAAATCAAAATGACAAGAACTGGGAGTCTAGGAATTCTGTGTTTGTCTCTAAGTTACTGGTGGTATCATGAGGAGTATTTGGATGGAATAAACTAGATTTTACTTAATGTGACACTACGTGAATGAGAAACTTAGCAACGTTTTCTCCAATGCTTGCTTTGTTTGTTTTTTAAACAAAATCTCTGAAGTCTCATTCTTTTGAGATAATTTTGCTGTGTTTTTGCTGCTATATGAGTCAATAGCTCATAGGTCTTTTTCCTTTCTTTGGTACTATCTATAGTAAATGAGACTTTTACCTTTTTCTTAGAATTAAAAGAAAGGGGAAGAAAAAACCTTATTTAGCTCATAGACAGTTTAACATGGTGTTCATCTGTGAAATTCAGTGAATGCATAAAGGGCAATTGTATGGTCATGTTCATGGGCATGCCCAATGTACTTTCCCAGGAGGTGCTGGAAAAAAAGGGAAAAAAATGGGACTTGGGCAATTCATGACAATAGGTTCTTCTCCCAACAAGATGCATTTTTTGGAAGGAATTTTATATCCTGTTCTATAGCTATCTTTTTAAATATCCTGAAGTTGTACAGATTCATATTAGAAAGCAAAGCATTGCTTTGAATGGCTTCTCAAAAAGTTGTTGTAAAACTGAAGCTGAAATGTTAATGCTGAATTAACTGATGTAATAAATACATCTTTAATGTAGGTCATCCTTTCCTATACATGGGAGCAAGTCAGACAGTGCTACCTCTTTGTGAAGTTAATAAGTGTGAGGACAGTAAAAATATAACAATAAAAAAATCCTGGGGCACCTGGGTGGCTCAGTCGTTAAGCGGCTGCCTTCCGCTCAGGTCATGATCCCAGAGTCCTGGGATCGAGCCCTACATCGGGGTCCTTGCTCGGCAGGAAGCCTGCTTCTCCTGCTAACCATTCCCTCTGCTTGTGTTCCCTCTCTTGCTGTGTTTCTCTCTGTCAAATAAATAAAATCTTAAAAAAAAAAAAATCCTAAGAAAGAGTGCTACATTCAAATAAATTTGAATACACTTAAATGGAAAGGGAAGGAGTTGAAAAATCAATATTCTGAAAAATATTGTAATTAGTGTATATTATAAATCTGAAGGGATTGTATATAGCATTTTCCTTAATTTTTGGTAAGATACTTTTATTTTACTTCTGAGAGAAACATCTGTTCATATAATTTCATGGAATTTTATTTAAGCTCTTTTCTATTGGTGACATATAATGACATATATGACATATATTTCATATAAGTGACATGGTGAGAAGAAGAATCGTAAACTTGACCATTAGGAAGGAATGAGCTGGGGTTTTACCATTCCCTCTTACAAGCAATGTGGTGGAGGCAGATTTTGTATTTAAATCTATGTCCTCTTGTACAAAAAGTGTGTTGTAAAGATTGAGTAAGATATATAAACCTTGTAATATACAAATGGTTGCATTTTTTATTAAATAAAAGACTATTCAAAGAAAGATGCAAACATTTAGATACATGTTATATTTGAGATAATACATAAAAATTATACAAAGAATAAATATTAAATTATTCACAGGAAAAATCTTAATAGATTTATTTATAAATGACATCCCTCATTTGGATAAAAATTTAGCAATTGGAAACTTGAAATAAGTAACATTATTGCTGCAACATAAAGATCATTCTGTCCAGAAAATCTTTTGAAACGATATAGATATTTTTAGTTCATTGAAGTACAAATATCATAACACAAATATATTCCATGAGTAGGATTCCAACAGTCACAATTATGATTAAAAGTCTGAACTCAAATCAAGTTATCTTGATAACACATTTATGAAATGTGTATTTGTGTAAACTTTTATTGTTAATACTATTCAGTCTTTTCCCAGTAATGATGATTACTGTTTTTAGAATTCTCAATGAGGAGCAAAGTTCCAAAATGTCTCAAGTGCTTGAATTCATGTCCTGTATTTTCCATTCAGTGGCATATCCTTTCCCAGGTTACTACTTTAATCATTGCTACAATACTTACCTGAAGTAATTTTACCAGAAGAATAGAAATCTAAACTGAAATGTAAGATCTTAATTGTTAGATCATCATTAGACTGTTTAGGCATTTGTTAGAAAGCTCTTTTCTACCTCTATTAAGGTTCATTGATATTCCAAGTGTTTCCTTTAGCTGCAAGAATTGGCACAATCTTCTTCCTAGAAAGAGAATGGAGAGGCTAGACATCCAGGGGAATCTCATTTTTCTTTCTAAAACAAATTTGCATTTTTTGTTTTTAATGAAGTCAGGAATTTGAATCATCCAACTGGTAATTTGGATAAGAAAAAAAAAGTCTTTCATAATAAAAAAACAAATAATTTAATTACTCTTTTGGTTTGATGTTGTATGTTAATGAAATTATATTATCATTCTAAAATATAGAATTTATTTTCTCTAATAAATGCAAACAGTGAAATTATTCAGTCAGAAAAAAATTTAAAATGATTTATTGTTATTATTTGTTTTTGATAATTAAAACAGTAGTTCCAGGGAAATAATAAGTTATACTTTTCCTACCCTTTTACTTTCAATTCTTTGGTTTCTACGCACATGGATTGTGGGCATTTTGTTTCTTTGTTTGCTTGTTTGTGATTGTGAAGTAGCATGTGCTTTTTTAAAAAAATCTAATCTGACCATCTATGACTTCTATTTGGAAAGTTAACTTAAAAAAAAAAATCTAATCTGACCATCTATGACTTCTATTTGGAAAGTTAACTTAAAAAAAAAAAATCTAATCTGACCATCTATGACTTCTATTTGGAAAGTTAACCTACTTCATTTAATGTGTTATTAATATGGTTGGTTTAAATCCATCATCATTTGGCTATTATTTGCTGTATATCTCATCTGTATTTTTTCTTCCTCCCATTTTTCTGCCATTTTTATGGGTTGATGTATTATTTATTGACTTATCTTTCAATTATAGGTCCATTTTTCCTATTTCTTCTCATGCCTGGTGATTGTGAATTCTATTTTGCTGGATGTTGGATTTATTTTCATTCTCATATATGTTCTTTATCTTCTGAGACCTAGTTAAATTAGTTGGAAACAATTTGAATCTTGGGTCTTGCTTTTAAGATTTGTTATGCTTGAGGAGAACAGTACTCAATCTTAGTCTAATTTTCTTCCATTACTGAAGCAAGATTCTTCTGTGTATTCTGTGCAGTGCACTCTGAATTGCAAGTTTTTCCAGTGTGCCTGGAGAGAACAGGTGCTATTCACAACCAAGAGGGAATGTCAGGCATTATTACCAATAATCGGTTTTGGTGAACTTTTCTCCAGCATTAGGTAGGATTCTCATGTGCATGCAGTAATCAGTAGTCGGCTCAATACTCAGAGGAGACTCTCTGAAGATCTGGAGTTCTCTGTCTCTGCACCCTTTTGTCTCTGACACTCTGTGCAAAAAGCTCTAGCTATGGTGGTATCCCCAGTCTTCTCATACTCAGGAAGTACGCCAGACTCTACCTGGGTTCCACTTCTTTGGACTATGCCCTGGAAAGGTATATTAAGCTGAGGCAATCCTAGGTATTTGCTGCTTTGTTTCCTTAGGGATCACTGTCCTTCAGTGTCTGATGTCTAGAACCTTGTAAATAATGATTTAAATGATTTATTCATTTTTTTAGTTCTTTTAGAAGAAAGAGTAAATCTGGATTTATTATTCCATCATGGTTGGAAGTGGAATTTATTCCTGTAATTTTTAAAGATTAAGAAACTGTGATTTTAAAAAATAACATTCCCAAATCAATATGATTTCTGATTATATTATAATTATCAGAGTGGAGATTACATGAAAAAATCTCCAATTTGTAACAATCGAAGTCACAGTAATTCTGATGATATCAAAGTAGTTTAAAATTGTGTTACTGACCTTGGTTCTGGTGCACTTTAGCCATTTATTACATATTGAGCCTCTGTTGAAATGGAATGAAGAGTTCAGCTTTCTATTGATCCATGGAGATAATGACTATGCACTTCAAGTCAAAAATAATCTTAGTATTAACAGCATGTAGATGTTTTAGTCAGGTAATTTCATATCGTATTTTCACTTTGGGAAGGATGAGGATTAGGTATTTTATCAGAAAGAAGCATACTCTGACAGTACATCCCGCGGCTTAGCTGCTTGAGAGAACTATGACAAGGGCGTCATCCATAATTACTAGTTTGGCCTTAGATTCGGTTAGAGCACATGGTCACAGCAGAGACCATAGGACAAAGTCAGAGCTTTGGTCAGAAGTGTGGAGACAGAGCGGCGGAGGCAGTAGAGGTCCCAGGAGACACACGGAGCAGCGCTGTATGAGGTGACTGCAAAAGGAGAAGGCGTAGCTGTGATGATCCACGATGCAGCACCACGGGCGGGCGTACGTCCGGTCACATGGGGGCGGAGCCAGTGACGTCATGACAGCAAGTGTAATGACGTCATGACAGCAAGTGTAAGTGGGGAGAGCCTGATGACAGAGCCAAGCTCTCTGCAAACAGGAACCCAGCCCAGCTTCCCTTCCTGAGCAAGTCTGGCGGTCTCTTTCCCTATGACGGTATCTCCCACGAGGGTAGAACTTGTGCTGTTCTGTATTACTTACTGTATCGTTCAGAGGTACATCGTGAGCTCTTCGCACAGTGGTACAGAGCAAGCTCTGGTGGGTTTGGTGAGTGAATGTTTGATTAGTTGGATGAATGCGAAAGGCAGTAGAAATACAATGTGAGAACTAGAAAAAATTAGTTCTAAACCCCAAGAATCAGAATACAGTTTAGAAGTGATTTTCAGGCAGTGATTTTTATTTTACAGGTATTAAAAAACAGAATATTAGGACAATTCACTCTCTAGTTTTGCCTTGTCTGTATTCTGCGGAGTGTTGTATTTTTGTGTGTGTGGATATGTAGTAGAGATTTTGAGAGACAAATATCTCCAGTTTTAAAAGAATTACCTACTTCAGTTATAGTTAACTAGCTTGCCATTTAATTCTAATATGAAAAATCGATTTTTCACTCATACTACAGAATCTCACCAAAACAATTGCATCATTATCACATTTAAGTTTGTGGAGTTGTAATTGCTAGTATAATTATAGTTATTTTGGTTTTTATAATTTCTTTAGATCATAAAGTTTAATTTTTCAAAATGTAGTGTAAAAAAGTCCACATTTTAAAAGTTATAACTATTTTTAAATTTGTTTTACTTAAGTAGAAATTGCCCAATTAGAACTAAAATCATTCACTTGTAAAATCATTCACTTGTATGTGAAATCACCTGAGTGTAAGAGTTCTAGCAAGTCAGTGATGTCATTCAACAAACCGAAAAATATTCGTCTTTGCCTCATATGCTAATGCATGTATAAAAACTTTCTCTATATAATGTTATGTCCTCTATACCTGAGGTCAGCAAATTTCAACTTCTAAGACAAATTTTTTCTAAATAAAGATTTTGGGGGCCCTCTTTTTTCTACATAAAAACATTTTTTAAAAAAGATCTTATTCATTTATTTGACAGAGAGAGAGATCACAAGTAGGCAGAGAGGCAGGCAGAGAGAGAGGGGGAAGCAGGCTCCCTGCTGAGCAGAGAGCCCAATGTGGGGCTTGATCCCAGGACCCTGAGATCATGACCTGAGCCGAAGGCAGAGGCTTTATTTAACCCACTGAGCCACCTAGGCACCCGTAAGTAAAAACAGTTTGAAACAAAGCCTTGCCCATTCATTTACTTATTGTCTATAGCTGCTTATGTGTTTCAACAGCAGAGCTGAGTAGTTGTGGTAGACTATGACCAGCAAAGCCTTAAAGACTAATTATTTAGCACTTTATAGAATAACTGTTAACTGATCTCTGATAAAAACAATGGGAAAATAGGAAAAATATGGCTTCTCTTTGCAAAGCTTGCCTTGATAAAATAGAGTAATGCTTTTCAAATTAGTCGTTTTTAGGGATTAAAAGCTTTTGACATTACTTTCCTGGAAAGACAGTGCATCTTTGTACCATGCTTAGAACTGAGTTTCTAAACTAGCATTTTACTGTTTACCAGTGTAATAGGAAGATGACTGTATTAGGAAGTATGTTTACCAGTGTATTGGGAAGATCAGAAGTTATGGCAGATTAAGATGGCCACAAATTTTCTGACGCCCCTTCCTTTGAGAGAGATCTCTCTCCCTTTCCCTTTCATCTAGGAAGAATTTGTGATTAGTTTCACAAATAAATTATGGAAGAAGTGACTCTATGGCAGTTTCCTGACACAGACCTTAGGAGAAGGAAGGTTTTCTTTCTAGTCTTCTGAAGCTCTAAACTATGATATAAGAATGACTACCTCACGACTGTCCTGGGAGAAACTTGTGCCACCTGGAAAGGCCCTGGAGGATGAGATGCAATGTGGAGGGACAGACAGACAGACAGACAGCTAAGAGCCCTCAGACACCATATGTGTAAGTGGCGAGGATCCCCTGCCCCTGTCTTCCCACCTGCCGTGCAAGGGTCAGAGAACCCCCCAGTTAAGCCCTTCCCAAATTCCTAACACACCAAATTTTGAGCAAATTGAAATAGTTGTTTTAAGGCATGAAATGTTAGGGATAGTTTGTTATGTGGCAACATTTAACAAAATCAGATTTCATTTATAATCTGATTGTTATTGCTGTAAAGGAAGCCTGGAAACATAAAACTCCTGTAGGAAAGGAGCAAATATACAGTAGCAGATCATGCTTCCCACCCCACAACGTACACTGCCATCTCTGCACCTTAAGGAACAGGAGCTTGTCTCGCTGGCTCGGGTATCTGCATGGGCAGATTGCCAACGGATGTTTGCCAGTTAGAAGGACAGATTACAGGTTTCTTTCCTGAACAGTCAGGTGATCCTGTCAAATCCATCTCCTTGTCAAGCATATTGTTTTGTTTAACATACAAAAAGGTTAAAACTTTTGTGTCTTGCTCCATTAGAAGAGCAGAATTCATTTCTTATTTGTGCTGCATGTGCAGGGCAATTGAGACAACCCACACGTGGTCACTTGGCAGACCAACAGTTCACTAATTCATATCTCCCCCGTAATTCGTGATATCATACCTACGTCTTAGGAGACTCTCAGGGAATTTTCTATTGTAATGGTCTAAATTCCATGTAAACCTCTTTCTAAATATCTCAGATTTCACATAAAATGCCATTTAAAAGTCTTCATCAGTTTCATTCTTAGTATTTAACTAAATGGTAACCAGTAAAGAGAAGAGCATTTATAGCTAAAGAAATGTCCTAGATTCCTCCTTTGAAGGTCCTTTATGCAAATACAGTTATACTTGGAGTTACTGGGGTTTAGGACCTCAACGTACAAATTTGGAGTGAGACACACTTCAGCCCAAAACAGTAAGTGCACTTATTTACTCATTTTGTAACCCTCCCTAGTGCTTGTAATACCTTAGAACACCAAGCAGACCTTCCTTCTTCACACTGGTAAGTTTCAGATAGTTTTAAGATCTTTGTGTCAATTTTGTATAAAGTTTGTCTCCTGCCTTAGTCCCGAAGTCACCTCTCACAGGCCACATCTGTACTGCCTTTAGGAGCATGCTCCTTTTTCTCACACGAATGGCAATCTGGAGAGTCAAATATTCAAGTCTCTTAAAAAATGTAAATTAAGTGTAACTAGTATCTTGAAAAATTTCATTTGCATTTGTCTTGTAGGTGTCATAGTACTTGTCTAAGAATAGGAACATCTAGGCTAGACAAAAGTCAGTTATTTAGTTTAGTAACTGCTAAGATTTTTAGCACTATTTCAAGTATATAAAATTGCTAGCTGAAGGACAACTACACAGTTTCAGGTGAGGCTTACTTAAGTTCCTCTGCTTATATTTTGATGATAGGTGCTTTGGTGTTAATTCTAAGAATTTAAGAGAATTATCTATATTTAGTTTTCAGGCAATTTGAAAAATGGCTAATTGGCTTCCTCAGCTTAGTATGTAAATATCAGAATTGATGAAGTAAAAAAATTATTTAATAGGGATGTAAGTATATGTTATCAAGTGCCAGAAATGACATCTAATATTTATAATGCAATAAAATTGAATTGGAGTATATTTCAAAACATTGTAGCATATAGTATATAAAATATGAAAAAGGGACCTAGTATGAAATATCATTAAAATATGTCATTGTACACATTAATGAAAGATAAATGATAAAGATAATATTAATGAAAGATTAGTCATTTATATTCATTATTGAAGATTGAAGAGATAAGAATTTTTATTTTAATTAATACATACTAAATAAAATATGTAATTTAGATATTTCAAATTCCTTTGTAGTGTAGCTTTTTTCTCAGTTATAAGTCAGGTACAATAGTTTTAAAATTAGGTGAAATCACCTACAATCAATGGCCAAAACCAAATACATATTATGAAAATTCTAAAACTAGATACTTTTTAATGTTTTTTATGCACATCATATATGCTGACTTTCACAATTTTTATCAAGAAACCAGATGTAACATACATATGCATATATATACATATGTATACATGTATACACATCACATACATGTGATAGCTGAGAAGAGCATTGCTGGGTACCGTGTCTGACAAAGGTACGTGGTTGATTACACAGGGACTGAATGTGGGAAATTCTACTTTCATCTCCTGGCACTTTGAGGAGGAGGGGAAGTAGAGGATGAGGAAATAAACTTAACCAATGTGACATTAAATTACATCCCAAAGCCATTCCAATATGCTATTATTGAAAGATATATATATATTTTTTATCATGGCTGGCCATTTGGGAAGTGAGAGATGATACATAATAGATCTACTTAGTAATGTAAACAAAATTCTAAAAATAAAACAAAATTCTGAAAAGCAAATGGTTATTATAAGGTATAAATAAGAAGAGAAAATAACACAAAATGTCAATTAAATTTTGAGGTTTGTATAAAAAGACTTCAAGCAGTGGGTGTCCAATGCATTCTTGCCATTGTGCTTATATTGATTAATTGCAAGATTAATAAAATGTGAGCATTTTAAATATAGAAAGGAAAATGCCGTTAACCTTCTGCAGTCTGAACTTTATACAGCTGTTCTAATGTGCAAATACTGCTGAAATTAAAGGACAGAATGTGTACTTTATGTATCTTTTTTCAAGAGACAATGATTCCAGTCTGACCCAAATTCATTTTATGACTTGAGAAAGAGTTTGTACTGCTTATATGGACATATTAGCCTAGTGATGAAGAACCGTGTGTGGGCACACAGTGGTACTTCCCAAAATAAATAAGAGGTTATTGTTCAAAAAGAGTAAAAGAATCTTAGGGCACCTGGGTGGCTCAGTCAGGTTTGCATCTGACTCTTCATTTTGGCTCAGATCATAATATAGAGTCGTTAGATCAAGTCCCACATATGGCTCTCCACTTAGCCTCAGTGTGCAGTCAGTTTGAGATTCCCTCTCCTCCTTCCCCTCTCCTTGCTTGTGCTTTCTGTCTCCCTCTCAAATAATACTAATTTTAAAAGAATAAAAGAATTTAATGCAGTTCCATTTTCTAAAGTGAGCCATCCAAGGACTCTCTTTATGAATAATATTTAATGTCCAATCTGTATCATTTTATAATGCAACAAACTAACCATCTTAAAATGTATACCTTGCACTTTCCTGCTTTTATCATCATTTTCTTGAAAAGCGCATTTGTCTTAGACAAAGACCAAAAGAAGACTTCTATACAGAAAATAAATACATTTGGGATAGGGGCATAAAGAATCAAACAAAAGGCCAAAGCACAAATCAAAATACTGAAGAAAAGCTACATAGATTGGCCTAAGCAACTGAAAGAAATTGGAGGGGGATGGTTTAAGATGGTGGGAAGAGTATCTACAGGGGAAGTATAGGGGAAAATATTTATACCAATGCAGACCTCATTGAAACCGAGTAATTAAAGATAGAGAACCTCCTTGTGATACATGGTTATCATTCCTTAACAATCAATATGCCTTTTTAATTTTATTTTAAGAGTTTTTATTATTCACTCGAGAGAGAGAGAGCGATCGAGAGCATGAGCAGGGGGTGAGGATCAGAGAGAAGGAGAAACAGACTCCTCAAGGAGCAGGGAGCCCCATGCAGGGCCCAATCATAGGATCCCGAGATCACAACCTGAGCCAAAGGCAGAATTTTAACCAAATGAGCCCCCCAGGCACCTAATAGTCTTTCTAAAATGTATTTATTTGAGGGAGTGAGAGAGCACATGTGTGAGCAGGAGGAGAGGCAGAGGGAGAGGATAGTTGCTAGCAGGCTCCCGGCTGCATGTGTAGTCTAACGCAGGGCTTGATCTCACAGCCTTGAGATCATGACCTGAACTGAAATCAAGAGTTAAATGCTTGACTGACTGAGTTGTCCAGGTACCCCCATAAATAGGACTTTTACTGGTCAAGGTAATTTTTGGATGACATATAATCAAATGGCAAAAAACATATTATTTCTATAACTGATGAAATTATGGCCAAAATGACGGGAAAATTTTAAAAAATCAAAAGCTGTACATAAATTTAGGTTAAATTATTTATTCATATTAGATTTTGATTTTCAAGGCACTAACCAGAATACACAACTAGTGGTTGCAGTGGAGGTTCATATGTCATATACTGAGAAAAATATTATCTTTTAAAAAGAAATCCAAAGTCTTGGTGAAGCTACTGCCTCTAATAAATTTAATAAAAACATGTTTAAGGTATAAGAGTAAAAACGTCTTTCATGCTAAAGTGACATGAACTCCATATGGCTTTGTATTTCCTTTACCTTCTGACCAGAATGTCTGTATCATAAGGGAAAATAATAGTGTTCCCTAGAGCCCTAGTTCACATACTATGCCCTCCGGAAATATTTCCAGTATCCTTGGAGAAGCATAATTTGTTTTCTCTGCTTCTGCATGTTACATTATATTACCCCCAATAATCTTCCCATAGCATTAAATATATATATTTACTTTTCTCTTTTATTAGAAGGCATGTTACATGAAGGAAGATTTTATTCATTTTGCACAGTTTTTATGGCCCCCATAATAATGAAAACTCAAAGAACATGGAGGAAACAATGGATGTAGTTCCTGGCTTGATGATTTGGAGTTTGAAACATATTACTTCTTATTTATTCTTCCACCACTGTTCTGCCTTTCTGCATTTCATAATTGATGTAAGGCGTAAAAAATGCTTAATGCAGTGCCTGGCACATGGTAAACACTTGTTAACTAATCACACTCTTATTGTTAAGTCTGCTCATTTAAGTAATTCTTCTCTGCTCTTCAAACACCCGGATCTTCCTACTCTGATACTGAAACCTGAGCCTCCACTCCACAGATAGCCTTCTCATCTCAAAGCGTAGATAGAGATAGGTGACATTAGCATTTGTAAGTAAGAGTTTTGCTCCTGGAATGAGGTCAAACTCTTAATCTCTGGAAGACTTTCCTCTCTCCTTCCATCCCTCCCTCAAAATATATGTCTCTTGGCTTGCCCTGTACTCAGAGTGTAAATAAGTGTAAGAAGAGAGAAACGTGAAATTTTCTATAATAAATATAAACTCTGCTAAAAGAAATACAATAAAGACAAATGAATTCTGCCTGGACCAAAAAGAAGGCACTACAGAGTTAAATTTTTGCAAAGCTTTGAAAGATGAATAGACAAGTGAATAAATGATTAAGCCAAGAAAGTAGAGGCGAGATATTTCATGGATTATATAGAAAACCATGACGAAGTCTGAATGACCAAATCATGGGGCTGGTGGAGAGCAGGGTGTGAGGGATATGAAGGCTCCGAAGTTGAAAGGAGCCATATTGCAAAGGTATTAAATGTTATATGAAGGAGCGGTCCATTGTTGACAAAGCCTATGTGAAGAGATTTTAGAGCAGTAACTAAAGGGAGAAAACTGACGTCCAGGGGAAGAGAATTGGTGCAAATCTGTTATCATAGTGCATTAATGGTGATGAGGGCAAGGAACTGTGGGGATGGAACAGAATGCAGAGATTTGAGCACCACATTATGGGGGATTGCAAAAGTTAGAGGAAGCACAGTCCACAACACCCTCAGGTTCAGTAAGTCGCAAAATTCACTGAGGCTGTTATACTCTGAGGGTATGGTTATTACCGGATGTGGATTAAAGTCAGCCAAGGAAAGCAACTCATGAGTTTCCAGGTGTCCTCTATCTGTGGAGTCATGGAAAACTCAGTGTTGATACCCAAATATCAATAGGATATGATTTTAATAGTGAAAGGATAACTGAATATTTTGAAGGCTCCAAAAGGATTTTCACTTCCTAGCTTCCATGAAACTAGATGGTTACCTCCTTCCTCTTCTTCTTCTCCTTCTTCTCCCTCTTCTCCTTCTCCTCCTCCCTCTTCCTCTTTCTCCTTCTCTTTCTTTCAGCAAGACATACTTTTATTTTTTGGAAGTGAAAATGACAAATGGCAACTTACCTTTGGAAAGGACATTAAAGAATATGAGGGTAATAGGCCATCTGTTATAGTAGCCTAAGAAAGACAGCTTTCAAAAAAACTCCTATCAAATAAATCTCAGAATAATATACTTTTAATTGAAACAACAAAACAAAACCACCTCCACCAACAAAAAATAATATAGAATCCATTAAATGGTATGTAAAGAAGTAGAATGAAAAACCTGGAAATCCACATACTGAGAGTGCTCTATTAAAATCAAGGAAGGCCAAATCCTGCATTGAAGCAAGAATGAAAATCAGTTAGGCTCTCAAAACTCTACAGTGCAAAACTTTAACAAATGCAAGGCAGGGTATCCAAGGTACAATCAATCTGCCCCCACCCATCCAAGGAAAAAGCCAGCCACTTGATACAAATAACCATTTGCGTATCAGCAAGACAGCCTTAAGAAAACCAACTCCATTTCAAGTAAAATGTGCTTCATTGCCACCAAAATCATTACAAATTATATTGGGTGTTGGAAAACAGGGAACATGAGCTGTGTATCTTATGCAGTTAACTGGTATTTGTGTAACATCATTTCTTTTCCAGTCTTTACGATTATACTCCCCCACTTTGAGGTTCTCACACTTAAGCATCTCCTTGCTCTCTTGATAGTGGTGGCAGCAGCTCCTCAAGTTCCCGTGGTCACTGATGAACCATAGGACACGGGAGCTGGACGGCCACAGCCCCTAGAGAGGATGGCCATCATTATGGGAACTGGGCCCTCATTACTTTCCTAAACATTTGAAGACAAATGGAAGAACAACCTAAGAGATTACAAGGGTAGGGATAACAAGCTGGTTTTAAAAATTAATGAAGTCCAAAATTCACAAATTTACAGCATGAAGTTTGTGATTCTTATTGGACAGACAGAAAATATGAATGGCAAAATAGGAAAATGAGGTCTACAATAGAGATAGATGGATAGAGAGAGAACGAGAGAAAGAATAGATGAATATAGTTGCCATTATACATTAGAAACTGTCTTACCTATTTTATGACATGACACACATTAATATTATTCAGAGAGATAATATTTTTAGTGATAATAAGAATACAGTCTTCTAATTTATCTAGATCTAATAGCAAATATTACAAATTTACTCCTCCATGTTACATATGTAAAGAAGCGATATCATTCTATAATCATGAGGGAATCTGCCACCATCTATATTCTTTAATAATCTAAGAGGTATTTAAACAAATATACATTATCACCAATGTTTACATTGGAGCCCAGTTATCTTAAAGGAGTCATGCTAAGTTTAGCCAGCTTAATTCTTACTTTTAAGGGGAAGTGACAGAGTTTGAATACATACTTGGAAAAAGAGATACAGCAATATCAAGTATGTTAGCTAAAGCCCTGATAAATTAATAGTAGGTGTTGCTTTGTGTAGATAAAGAAGAAAGAAAACTGACCATGTTCTTTGAAATTTATTACGAAATACATGATTAATCAAGTATTAACTAGTTATTAATGTGCTTCAGGGCATCAAAAGCTTACTCTGGGGAATATGGACGTATGAGACACTGGACTTACTTAATGATTTTGAATTATGAGTACCATGTCTTATTAATAAACAGAGTGAACGAGAAAACATTAAAGATTGTTTATAAGTAAATTACATGATTTAAGACCAGATGAGATGCAAGGATTATGTATAACAATCCACTGAGGACTTCATTTCTTTCTCTCCTTGACAATATGGGACAATTGCCCCCACCTTTCTCTCACTGAAGATGCCCTGGTCCCCCCTAATTAAGACTGAATGCCTTCCCCTATCAAAATAAATGTCACCTGTTGCTCTGCACTTCCCTGTTAACCAGATCGGGCTCAGAAGCTGATAGCATCATAAAGCCTTTATTAATCTCGGCATTACTATTTTACTTATTGCACTCATCTTATACTTCTAATAAACTTTGTTGAGACATGATTTTCCTGACTGTATAGTTCAGTTGGTCTCAGCAAATGTATATGTTCTTGTAATGTTCTCCACAATCAAAATATAGAATATGTCCATTACTCTAAAATCCCTGCTCCCAGAACCAGGCTTTAAGCAACTAGTGAATTACTTTTTTATTTTATTTTTTATTTCTAGAATAAATATTTTTATTTCTAGAATTTCTAGAAAATTTTTTTATTTTTTTATTTCTAGTTTTTTAGTTTATTTCTAGAATTTTTTAATTTCTAGAATTTTTCTTTATTTTTTATTTCTAGAATTCTTTTTTTTAGAATAAGTATTTTTATTTCTAGAATTTCAAATAAATGAAATACTAGAAATATTCTCATTCATTCTTAGCCTCTTTTACTTTTTAATAGTATGAAATGTATCAGTAGTTCATTCTTTTTATTGCTGAATAATATTCTACTTTATGGATATTGCAAATTATGTAGTCTTTTAAATTTTAGTGCTTTTTTTTTTTTTTAAAGTTGCCTCCATGCCCAAGGTGAGATCAAGAGTTGCATGTTCTATTAACCAAACCAGCCAGGTGCTCCTTAAATTTTAGTACTTTTATAAGTGATATCTCATCGAGATTTCAATTTACGTTTCCCTGACTGGTATGATGTTGAAGATTTTTTCATATGACTAGAGAACATTCAAATATCTTCTTTCTTTTTAAAAAAGATTTATTTATTTTAAAGACAGACAGAGAGAGCACAAAAGTAGGGCTGGGAGGGGCAGAAGGAGAGGGAGAAAGAATCTCAAACAGACTCCACACTGAATGTGGAGGCAAAGTGGGGCTCCATCTCACACCCTGACCCTAAACCAAGAGTCAGACACAACTGCCTGTGCCACCCAGGTGCCCCTGTAATACCGTCTTTCATACGATATTTTCTAAACATTTGCCCTTTTAGAAAAGGTGGCTGTCTGCCTTTATTACCGCAGCATAGTTCTTTATTCTATCTGGATGCATGTCTTCGGGCTGAAATAAATCTGGCAAGTACCCTCTCCCAGTCTGTACTATGCCTGTCAGTTTCTTGATTGTGGTTTTCAATTTTGATGAAGCACAATTTATAATTTTTATCCTTATGTTCCTAAGAAATCTTTGCCTGCCCAAGGGCATTAAGGTTTTCTTCTTGAATTTTATAATCTTCTATGTTGAAGTTTATGACCTATGTTGACTTTTTTTAATGTATCATGTGAGATAAAAGCATATTTGAAGTTTGAAGATGTGCTAGATATTTTATGCTAGGGAATTATTGTTAATTGTCTTGGAAGAAATCATAGAATGAGATTACATAGGAGAATGTTCTGATTTTTATATATGAAAACTGAATTAATATTAAGTATTAATATTATCTGCAACTTATTCTGCTCATTCAGAAAAAGAAAACTAGTAAAACCCTATGTGTCTAGCTACCTAGATAGATAAATAAAGCAAATATTATTGAATCTAGGCAGACACATGGATATGCACAGTACATGTTCAGATTTTTCTGCTTGAAAATTATCAAAATTAAAAATTAAAAGAATAAAAATAATGTTGCAAAAGATTATATTCTGCCTTACTAGGATACAGAAAATAGTATATTTCATGTAGGCTTAAGGATAATATTTAATAATAATAACATTAATTCTTTCAAGTGTTGAGAGTTGGAGGAGCAGTGTGGGCAAGGAATTTAAGCAATCCTATTAGTAAACATATCTGAAGTTCTAAAGGCAATCCTGAAGTCAAAGTTCAGAGGTTTCTGTCCAGGAAATTCACCTTTGAAGAAATATTATTGGATTTCTGTGCCCCTCAAAATAAGATATGAATATATTATCTAAAGTCTGTTACTGCATCAAGATACTTTTCTAGCTTGGGTTTATCAGGAGTATTATAATAAATAGTATCTTTGTGTATGTTTTGTATTCACACATACACAGTATTTCATTTGCTATTATTTCCTATTTTTACTGACTCTACAGTACCGCCAAGCTTTGCCTCCCTGAAGCTGAAGCTCTGGACTTTCCTTACATATTGGGAAAAAAATTGTCCATTAGTTTGCTACATACACTGTAAAGTGTGTATGGTTTATATAGCTTTACTTATTGCTAAAATCCTTGAGCAACAGGTCTTCCTGGGATGCCTGCCGAGATCTCTGTCAAAATTTCACATCGTTTATTAATTTTTGATGCCCTCTAAAAATCTT
>CM053617.1:288628-301079 GCA_028646535.1 Procyon lotor | reverse complement strand
AAAAAATTGCTTTGGATTTTGTTACATTTATTAAAATTTTGGGCATTTGGTTTCTATATGTTTATATAATTCGATATGAATTAGAGTGGAGTTAGCTCATTTGAATTATTTATTAGTTTAATTAATTGCTTATTTTTAAGATATACAAGAGGAATTTGACCAAGAAGTCATAAATTTTTATCTGTTTCTTTGCTGAAAAATCTTTCTTGCGATCTTAAAAATTTGGGTTGATTTTGTTATAACCCCCTGTTGAATGTTTTTATGCCTAAGTCCTAAATAGAATGGGGAATGCATCAGCAGCCCCCACACCCCCCTCCAGATCAGCCATGGATGCCACCAACACCAGGCCCAATGGACATTGTTCCTCCTTCCGAAGACAGCAACAGTCAGGACAGTGGGGAATTTGCCCCTGACAACAGGCATATATTTAACCAGAACAATCACAACTTTGGTGGACCACCTGATAATTTTGCAGTGGGGCCAGTGAACCAGTTTGACTATCAGGTGAAAGATATTTTGTTGCTTTAATATTGTAGATGTGCACCTAATCCATTCTTTGGAAGTGTCTCATCAAGAGTACCTAAGATCTGTGTTTCACTTTTCAGTCTTGTACAGATAAGGGCATATTATGTCTCAGAAAAGTTACCAATTTTTGAGTATTAAAATCACTAGGTTCTTATTTTCTGGTTTTCGATTTGCTTAGGAGAATGATAAAAAGGATCATTAGGGAAAAGTTTGGATAAAATGAAAAATGTGTAAGTGCAATAGCTATATAATGTTTTGTTTTCTAATAATTTTAAAATGGTATATTTAAATGTTGAATAAAGTTTAGAAAATGAAAAAAAAAACCTATCTCAAAATAATTATGTTTACCTACATGGCAATAAGGATCACCCATGTCATGAAGTAGATTCTCAGAATTAACTCTCAGTATTGACTGTAATTATTCTTCATGTCCTAAAATTTATCAAGTACTTAATAAAACCATGCAACAGAACAAAATTTGCAAACATATTAAACATTATTGCCTGAACCATTTATATCCTTAATTGTGAAACAGGCAAAAGGTTACATTAGTCTAATATAGGACTCATAGTTTTTGAAAACCAAAATGGAATATATGGAAATTAATATAAAATGAATTCAGGCACATTGTATTATTCCAAATGTAGAAGAAATTTGCATTTCTTAGTTCGTTAATAGCAAAAGCAAAAATTGGAACTGAACTGTGAATTGAAAAAAAAAAAAAAAAAGAAGGAAAATCAGTGAAGCCCATGGCCTACAGATTATATGACAGCATTATAAATTACGTCCACATAAGCTCTTAATGCATGGGGATTCCAAAACAAGAAGTCATTTCTTAATATATTTTAATGTCATTTCCTTGGTCAAAGGGCTAGGAAAGGGGGTCATTTAAAGAAAAAATTTTGTAGACTTTAAAGTTCTGAAAAAAGGAGTAAGAATTTTTTAAAATATTATCTTCCCATAATTGACTCAAGTAGCCAGATTGAAACAGTTCTTTTCATAGTTACTTCTAGAACATTTCTTCTTTCTCCTTCATAAACCTCTCAGGTTTGGATTCCATGTCCTCACACTAAATTACCTATCACCACTTGCTTTGGCAGATCTCCAAGTCATTCCCCCTTATTCCTTGAAAATTTTAGCTGTTTCCTTGCTATCATTCTCTTCCGATTTATCCTGTCACCATTTTTGATAACTTAAATTTCAGAAAGACAATCCTTCTACACGTTGACCTGTCCTCTCTCGACCTCTTTTCCTTCAGTGATCTTGTCATGCAATATCTCTCAACCATTCACTTCCATAAGTAGACTTTTGCCATGAGACAGACACCCCAGAATATGCTATCGCAACAAAGATCACCAAACTCAGTAGCTTAACATAAAAAAGTGTATTTCTCACCCCTGTAAAACATGTTGTAAATCTGCAAAGTTCTCCCAAATAACCTCCTTGTGGTTGAGTATTCCACGGTGCTTTAACCTTGTCGAGGTTTAACCTTGCCTTGTAGCCAAGTTCTGCCCATCTCTGAGCCAGAGCTACTACCTAGTATGAATTAGAGAATACTTATGGGTATTTATTACATTTTAATTATTAACAGTATTTATGACCACTTCCATGTGTCCACAAGTGCAGCCTGAGTAAAGAATTTAAAGAATGGAGGGTCGCCTGGGTGGCTCAGTGGATAAAAGCCTCTGCCTTCAGCTCAGGTCATGATCTCCGGGTCCGGGATCAAGCCCCCCATCGGGCTCTCTGCTCAGCGGGGAGCTTGCTTCACCTTCTCTCTCTGCCTGCCTCTCTGCCTACTTGTGATCTCTCTCTCTCTCTGTCAAATAAACAAATAAAATCTTAAAAAAAAAAAAGTGTAAAGAATGGAGAAAAGTGGTTTTTAAATGCACCTACATGGGAATGACCTTCTGCTCTCACTTCCTTGACCAATGCAAATTATATGGACACACCCAAACTCAAGGGTACAAAAACAGACTTGTCCTGATGTTTGGAAAAGAGAGGAAGCAAGAAATACTAATGAATGCTAGTTTATTACATATTATTATATTAGTTCACTACAACATACTTGAAGTTACTTTTCCTAAAAAGCACATTCTACCCTCGTTTTCATTTTTATGTCTTCCTGCAACAATTCTCCACCTCCATCAGGCCCTCCACCTGTTGCTGAATGACTTTTTCACTCTTTCTCATACGCCACAGGCACAGCTGCCTGTGCCCTTTCTAAGGATAAATCTTCCACTCATACTTTCTTTCTTGTTCAAGAACTCTTGTCCATGTACCTCTCTTAACTCTACATCTACTGTCCTGTTTGTTTTTGCTGTCACATTATTCTTGTTCCTTTTAAAATTTCTCCAGTGGTTACCTATACTCATTGCACTCCTCTTTTCCCTTGAGTACATTGCAATAAGGCTTTAATCCTAAAACTCTTCTTGATCTTCATGCTGCAAAATATGGCATTTATATCCCCACTCTTATTATACAGCCTCTCTGTAGGATTTGTGAGTTAACCCTTTCACCTTCCCTGAACACTCCCTTTATAGGGCTTGCACAATATCTTAGTCCTCAGTAGGCACTCTTCCTTCTTCTACTTTGCTGATTCCTGCATGTCTCCCCAACTTCCACATGATGAAGTGCCCCAGATGCTTCTGACCCTTGTTTCTCTTCTATCTATACTCTCTCCTTTGGCAAGCTCATGCATTCCAGTGGGATTAAATACTATATATAGACTGATCCTCCCAAGTTATACTTCCAACCAGACCCCCCTAAACTCCAGGTTTATAAAACAGATTATCACCGTGACCTCTTGGGCAATTCCAAATACATTTAAGCTGTACACCAGATATGTTCACCCCACACTGTTCTTTAACTCAGTACATGAGAACACCAACTTATTAATTCATCAGGTCAAAATAAACTAGAGTCACTCTTGACTACTCTCTTTGTTTTATGCCCTATATCCAACCTATCGAAATATCCAGTTTTCTCTATCTGAAAAATATATTAATAAACTTATAATTTCTCACTATTTCAACCCTATTTTCCTAGCACAAGCCTCTTTTACCAAGATCATGGAAGAGGAAGGAGAGGAAGAAGAAGGGAAGAAGGAAGAGAAAGAGTAGGGGAAGGAGGAGGAGGAGAAGTTGCAATGGCTCTTCCCTGCCAACTTCTGTTAGGATAAATCTTTACAAATTCAGTCTTATATGTTGATAGAGAATTGCTTTCCTTGGCTGCCTTAGGTTTTTAGTCCATTAGCTAAGATAGCCCTTGAGACAACTCCTAGATCATAAGTTCTGGGATTGTGCAATCCTGCAAACCTGGAGGAGCCCTGCATCATGTGCAGACATCCCTTGCAATGTATGGAACGTCAGCGAGAGCACTACCTCCATGGTGACGAGTGTAGATGTGGAGGTCTGACCCCGTGGGATGTTCAGTAGGCCCTCTCTCTGACACAGCCATATCTACATGGCTATTGCTTCGCATTCCTCACTAGATCCATTTGAAAGCCTTGATCATTCAAGCCAGGAGAAGACCCATCAAACTACCTTTTTCATACGGATTCTCCTCCCATGGAGAGACCAGAGAATCCCCAGCATATGACAAAAGAAGCAACCTTAGCAGCCAAGGTCTGATGTCCTAGCTGCAGCAACTTTATCCTCCTCCCCTGTGACAGGCTCTATCTTCTTTCTCTCTGTCAGCTCTTTTATCTCATCCTATTTATTAATTTGATGTCATAAGAGGTATTGGAAGAAATCAAGGTCCTGATGAAGTTAATTCTGTGAAACGAGACAGGGTCACAGCAGACCTTCAGTTCGCCAGAGGACATTACCATGGTTATGTGTATGCAGGAACCTGAGTGAAGCAAATCCTGTCAGCTCTCCTCTCAATCATACCCCCACCTACCACTTCTGACCCCCTGACTCAGGCCACAGAAACCCCAGATTCCGTGATCCCTCACACTGAATGCTGCCTCCTGATAGTCACTCTCGCTCTCCTGTGCATGACACACATAATGATCTTTAATATATGACTCATGTGATTTCACTCTTCTGCTCAACATCATCTCATCATTTCTTCACACACACACAGAAAATCCAAACTTCTCCCTATGGACGTACAGCTCATAAGATGTGGGTCTTGCCTTCCTGTCATTTTGCCTTCCTCCTCTTCCATATTTTACCTGCTCTAAATACCAACCACCCATGGACGCGGACTCACTGATGTCCACTTTTGCAGCTGGGCCCCAGGGGTTTCCTCTTTCCAGGAGACTCTTCTTCCAGTCACCTACTTGGCATTCTGCCTCATCTTATTCAGGTCTATAGCCAAACATCACCTTATCAGTTGTGTTTTTCCAGACCAACTCTCTAATTTAAAACCTTTCATTCTACTTACTTGGTTTTTCCCTAAAAAAAAAAAAAAAAAAAAAGAGGGGCGCCTGGGTGGCTCAGTCGTTAAGCGTCTGCCTTCAGCTCAGGTCATGATCCCAGGGGCCTGGGATCGAGCCCCGCATCGGGCTCCCTGCTCTGCGGGAAGCCTGCTTCTCCCGCTACCATTCCCTCTGCTTGTGTTCCCTCTCTCGCTGTGTTTCTCGCTGTCAAATAAATAAAATCTTTAAAAGAGAGAGAGAGAGAGAGAACAAAAAATCCCTAGTAATTGACATAATAATCTATTTTTTGTTTATTTATTTGCTTAGGGCACTTTCACTCAAATAACAGCTCATTAAGAGATGGACTTTTATGTCTCACCACAGTGTGACCAGTGCTCAGAGCAGTGTCTGGCATAAACTGAGCACCGAGACCATACTTACTAAAAGGAAAAAAAAATCTCCTGAATCCTTTGCTAGCACCTTTGTTTCACTTTAAAAAGCAGAACAATCAGGACTTCCTTATCAATATGGCTCATTAGCCCACATCAGGGGCCTGCAGACTATGTCCAGAAGGCCATATTCAGGCTGCTTCCTTTTTGTGTAAATAAACTTTATTGCATCACACCCATGCTCATTCGTGTACCTAGTGTCGATGGCTGCTTTTGGGCTACGCCAAGAGACCTTTCGGCCTGTGAAGCACAAACTACTTACCACCTGGCCTTTTATACAAAACGTGTGCCAAGGCTTGGCCTAAACTATAAAATTCTGGCTTAATTTCTTGTAGTTCCCTTTCATTTGGCATCATTGCCTTTCTATACTTTTCATCACCTCAAAGCAAAGCTGGAGTCAACAGAAACTTTTATTAACATTGAAAAAGGGAAATGGAGATAATTACGAAGAACTCAGAGGAAGCTGTTCAACTTCACAACCAGTCACATAATCACAATGTATTTCTCTTTACATTTCTTCTTATCTCTTAATCAGGTAATTTTCTGAGTGATATTTTAAACAGAAAAGTTCTGGGGTTTCTTTGTTCCTCAGGCTGGAAACCAGTTGAAGCAATGTTGTTTGAATAAGAGAATGTTGCTTAATTTTAATTTTTCCTTGAGAGAGTTTTTTTTGCCAAAACCACTGCTTTTTGCCCCCACCTAGAATAAACATTTCATGAAGAACTTCCCCTTGAAAAAACTGTGCCTTTTACGGGGTAGATGGACAGGATGCTGAGACAGAAAGGGACAATCTTTTCTGATCAAATTCACTTCTACTGTATTGCCAATCATCAACTGAAGCTAATTTTATGATATAAATACTTCCCATTAAGAAATCTAGACAAGGGCCATCTGGGTGGCTCAGCTCAGGTCATGATCTCCAGGTCCTAGGATCAAGCCCCACATCAGGCTCCCTGCTCCGTAGGGAGTCTGCTTCTCTCTCTCTCTTTCTCTCCCTCTGTCCCTTTCCACTGCTCATTCTCTCTCTCTCAAATAAATAAATAAAATCTTAAAAAAAAGAAATCTAGACAAGATTCATATTTTGCATATCCGATTTTTTTGTAGTACTTGGAATTTTCAAAAAACAGACTTAAATCTTTGTCCTACTTGTGTGATACAACATAATAGAAATAATCACACACGACCGTAGGCTTTGAAATAAACAACTCACACTTTAGGCTCAGACTGATGTGAGGTAAAAGCTTTATTCAGCTAGTTACCAGTTTGAAGTCCTGGAAATATCACTTGCCTTTGGATAGTGGATACCTCTCCCTGCACAATGGGATATGAAGACTAAGGCTGTTTAAGGCATTGCTGGGGTGCAGGAAGAACTCTCTTCCTGGTTCTGTATGAAAGGAATATTTTAAGTCCTACCCATGCATATTTTCATGGGTACAAGGACAGTCACAGACGCTGTCAATGACCCACACATCCTTGGTACTGGCCACTCCAGTGCTAATTTCCGGCTGCAAGTACCTGCCAATCTCCAACTGATTCTTTCCTCTAACTAATGGAGCTGCTAAGTGCAAGTGCAGGTCAGGATAGAGATGCTGGGAAACCATCATCCACACATCCATGGTGTGTGGGCCTCAGGTACACCACTGTGCAAAAGCTGCTTATTAAATTTTCAGGAATTTTAAAACCTGGTTCTTAGACATAACCATTATTAAAAATTAAGTTATATAGACTTAGTTTAAATAGAATATATTAAAAACAAGGGTAAAATATATTTAAAACCCATCAGTTCCTAATCATTGCACATTTGACTCCCACTATGCTTTTGATGGTTTAAGTGGCTACTTGTGTCAGGTGGAGATTACACATGGTGACACTGCTACACCCCTCTTCGCAACTCCAACCCACAATGTCACTCTCTGGAAACTAGCCATAGGGAGAGTGATTCCCATCAGAGAACCCAGCAGATGCTGCAAATCAGGACTATTTGTTCAGAGAGCTGATTGGTCAACATCTATCAGCACACCACAGCCCAGCAATCACCAAAAACCAAACAGGAATCAATGGATACATACCCAAGCTTCCCATCCCCCTGGTTGGGGCAAATCAGAGATGTGTTCTGTGCTGTTTACTAGATATTACAGAAGGATCGAGTTCCAGATGCTCGCAGGAGTAACAAATATAGTAATGAAGGAGGGGACTGGCATTGATGAAATCTCAGTAGTGGTTACCACTTATGAATCAGGCTTAATAGCAGTAGGTGTTGCTGTGGAACAGATTCTCTAGTGTCACTCGATGAAGAGAGGACTCCAGAATAGCAGAACCCAGGTGGCAGTAATTGACCATTAGAGGCAAGGAGGAAATATTACCATAATAAGCAACAAGATCAAAATGGCAACCAGGGAGGCCTTACAGGTAGAAATCTGCTGCAATGGGTATTAGAACATGAGATAATTGGACATCCAACGAGACTGTTGCTTGATCTATATAATGAAATGTAGCTGAGCAGTAGTCTCACAAAAGCCCTTGCCCAGTTTCTAGGTGTGAATCAGTTCTCGAACTCAACAATAATGGGTGAAAAGGAAGGGATGGGGAGGGAGACAAACCATAAGAGACTCCTAGACTCAAGAAACGAACTAAGGGTGGCTAGGTTATGGACATTGGGTAGGGTATGTGCTATGGTAAGTGCTGTGAAATGTGTAGGCCTGACGATTCACAGACATGTACCCTGGGGTAAATAAGACATTATATGTTAATAAAAATAAAAAAAAAATGGGTGAAAAGGTGTCTCCTGAATAAGATTAAAAGGTTCTCTTAAAGAAAGTAACTTACAACTCTATAGCAAAAAGGTCTATCATCCATTCCACCAATTCTTCCTCAGAAGAAACTCTGGCCATTTCGAGTATATTGGGAAAAGGGCAATAACAAGATAATTTAAAAACCACTGACATATTGCCATATTATCTGAGATGACCGTAATCTAGGGATGCAGAACACCACAATAACCCCTGTGCTAGAGTGTGGGCATACAGCCACCAGATGATGAATGAAGAACAGGCTCCCTTTTTTTTTTTTACCTTGGGTCCAGTGCAACATTGTGTGGTTATTTCCCAAGTCCCCAAGTGTATAACTGTTCTATGTGACAGATGTGCCTGTGATTTGTCCTGCATAACTGACCACCTGGCCTTGCACGTCTGCAAGGTGAAGAACATCCACATGTGAAGAAGAAAGGTGTAGCTTAATTTCCTCTGCTACAGTCATCTCAATCTGCAGTTAAAAAAAAGATCTATAGAAGGAAAAGTTTGCAACAGATATTGCTGATTACCCCCCATCCCTGAGAAGGGCAACTTTGACCCACATAAAGGATGACACATTACCAGCTACAAAAGGCACTGGATGCATATAAATTCAACAAGGACAGTCTTACAGGTCAAAGTATTTTGACTTGATTTAGATGAACATACTGTTTGAAAAACACCTATAAGAGGTTGCAAAATATGTGCATAGATCTAAGGAAAGCATTTAATAAATACATGTTTATAATTTTCCTCACTAAATGTATGCTTCATTATTTAAGATAAATTTAGTTATTGAGTACACTGTCCAAATTCTTAAATGCCTAGACCATAATTTTTCCTATTACATATGATAACTAGTTTTCCCATTATTATTTTCCCAGATTTTTAAAATACAATAGCATATCAATTGTTTAGAAGTGTGTATATAACTTTTAAGTGATACACAGAGGGTAAACAATATTATAACTTTTATTGAAATAGAATAGACATCACAGAATCATAAGCCAACCATGAATGCAAATTTTAAGAAAATTTTCACAAAGGGGACTCACCAAGTGATCAAAAAAATCATTACTATTACCCCCCAAATCCTCCTAAGTGAAGTAAGTCAATCAGAGAATGACAGTTATCAGATGATCTCACTGATATATGGAATTTGAGAAACAAAACAGAGGATCATAGGGAAGGGAGGGAAAAATGAAACAAGATGAAACCAGAGAGGGAGACAAACCATAAGAGATTCTTCATCTCAGGAAACAAACTGAGGGTTGCTGGAGGGTGGGAGGGGGGAGGGGAGGGATAAGGTGGCTGGGTTATGGACATTGGGTAGGGTATGTGCTATGGTGAGTGCTGTGAATTGTGTAAGACTGATGATTCACAGACCAGTACACCTGAAGCAAATAATACATTATATTAAAAAAAAAAAAAAAAAACAACTGGGGGAAAAAAAAAGAGAGAAACCAGCCTTCAGTTTAATCCTTCACATTAAAAACATTACTCTGTCAGTTTTCAGTCTCACCCATAAACCAGCATTATTGTGGATCTTATAATAAAATTGAGATTCCATTGGCTTTCAAAAAAAACAAAAAACCTTGTCTTCTAGTGGAATGTATTTTTTTTCACCCAGAGTTCCAAAATTCTAATGTCTTATGGAGAAAATTTCTAGATAGTAGTGCAAGCTATGTCCGGTCTTTGGACACTAGCCACACAATATACACAGCTGTATGTGAAGACTTTGATGAGCTCACTCCTTCAACAGTGGAATATGGGGAACTTATTTGAATTCTCTTAGCTTTGTTTTGTTTGTTTCTTTCTCTATATATCCGTGATAATGTTACCCACTTCACAGAATGACTATAAGGATTAAGCAAAATATTAACAGTAAAGTGATAAGCACTCTATCTGATGTAGTAAATTCTTTATGTTAACATTGATTGGTATTATCAGTGTATCAGTTATACAAGAACAACTGTACCTCAGGTTTTTTCATATTATAATATTTTTATCACAAAGAATCCCAAGGCAAGTAGCATAAATATGGCAGCATAACCCATCCAAGTGGAAGGAATAAACTTAGTATGTACAAGTCATATGTATATGAATAATCTAAGATTAATGGCCCATTTGGCTGCCATAATCTCTGCTATTGGAGTATAGTGGTTAAAGGAGTTCATAATGATTTTTAAATCTATACTTTAATCACGTGAATTATCTATTGCCTACTATTATCAATCAGACCCCTAGAGATCACATTCTTTTTCATCTGTGTAATAATTAGCTATTTGATTTTTTATTCTTCTACAACCATTATATTGTCATTATTTTGGTCTCTGGGGATACAATTCAGTTTTCTATTATAGATAAATAGAAATCTTATTGCCCTGTCCAGAAAGATGAAACATACAAAGACATTAAAATATCTAAATATTTGTATTAGCCCTGGTGGGGGCATAATTTTCATTAATAATTTTCTGCTACTTTGTCCATCCCCTTGTTTTACTATAACATTAAATACAATGTTTTGTATTGTTGTACAGAAGAGAAGACAAGAGTGTATCTATGTGTATGAATGCGTGTGCATTCATATATGGCATTTAATTCTTCAGAAAAGCAATTATAAGAAAAATAAAGCATGTTTTAAATCACAAATTTAAAAATTAAATGAATAAAACATTTATTATTATCTCTCTCCAGAGGTACAATTTAGGTTTATAAAATGAATGCAATTATTCCAATATGAATCAAGAAATAAGGTAAGGACATTTTTATCCCTAGAGAAAAGAAATGTATATAAAAGTTCATGAGAGCTACTTAAAGAGCTATTGTTTATTAATGTAATTATGTGCTTGCAGATTTTTTAACCTGATATAACATGTTAAAAATATGCAGTTTTATATAGGAATTTATATTGTTTAGTTAACACAAATATAAAAGATAGCATGAAAATCATAGTCAAATATATAGAGACATCTAGATCCTCACTAAACATATATTTGTCAGTTAATTTAGGTGCTTGAAACACAAAAAACAAATTTAAAAATATTTGTGCTTAAGAAATTCACATTTGATAGCTACCTATATTTTATGCACTGCTTAACAAAATATTTGGGCAATTGTAATAAAATAAAATTATATACTGTGGTATCTAAATGGGGTATCTCTTAATGAATGGGGGCCCCCAAATGTCACTTCCACTGACTTGGAAGCCAGTGCCAGCGGAGAGGTGACAGAATTCACCTAAGGCAGAACAAAGGAGACAGAAGTTTACTGAATACACTGCAAGGGGAGTGGGAGCAGGAAGGCAGAGGGAGGTTCTCAGCAAGGCGGCTGTTTGTAAGGGGGAGATACAGAGGTCTGGGGAGTATGGAATCTTCCCTTCTTTGGTAACTGTGCCTGGTTGTAAGGAGCCCGCTGATCAGTCAGAGCCTGTGGATACTCCGAGGCCAGTCACCTGATGGGCCTTTTCTACATCCCACTGCTCAAGCGGTTTGTCTGAAAGCAGCCTCTCCATATAATCTATGTAAATTAGAATACAACATTAAGAACAGGTGGCTATATACAGAGCTTAGAACGGTGGCAGCAAAAAGAGATGAGAAAAGTGCTACTCAGGCTTAGGGAATTTTTAAGACTAATAAAAATGAGTTCTAAATTAGAAGCTGAAAACCTAAGCAGCAAAATCA
Organism: Procyon lotor; assembly: GCA_028646535.1. NCBI lineage: Eukaryota > Metazoa > Chordata > Mammalia > Carnivora > Procyonidae > Procyon > Procyon lotor. The sequence continues at coordinate 289,270 of CM053617.1, read as the reverse complement.
AAGACAAAATCCTATTGGTTCCATAATTCTAATTGTTCTTGATTATCCATATTATATCAAAAATAATCACAGTCCAGCTCTAAGCCTTGGATACAGTTTCCTTAGTTATTAGAGATCCAATAAGGAAAGTAGTAAGCTGAAAGGAGCAAAGGAAAAACAAGAAAAAACAAAACAAACAACAGAGAACCACTTATTTCCAGCTCAATCAAAATTTGCTTCTAAGAAATGGGAGGGCGATTGCACTAACAACACCCTTAATCTTGTTAGGGTCTTCTTCAGTTGAACAGATGTTGGTCTTGGCATTCTTCAAGTGAAACCCCAGGGCTAGAGATTCAGGTCGATTGGTGATCAAGAGAAGGATACCTAGTCCTTAAGCTGCCTTCATCTGACTACATAACTCTAGATGATCTGTTTATCTTTCTCAAACACCACAGAAGTTCCTTCAAGTGTAAAACTGATGTGGAGAACAAAGGCAAAAGAAATGCAGATAAATTAGATGTCCTTATAACCTGCAGCCCACTGAAAAATACTTGAGGCAGGCAGAGTATATAACATTCCTCCAGGAACTCCCAACTGTCTTAATGTTAATACTTTGCTAGAGGAGGAAACTACCTTAGCTTGACAATGACCAGGCCTCCAGTA
>CM053617.1:271090-288528 GCA_028646535.1 Procyon lotor | reverse complement strand
GCAATCTCAGATAGATTTATCACTACCTCTTATCTTCACCTTTTTTTTTAAGATTTTATTTATTTATTTCAGAGAGAGAGAGCGAGCCTCAAGCAGGGAGGAGAAAAGACTAGGGACAGGGAGAAGCAGACTCTTCACTGAGCAGAGAGCCCGATGTGGGGCTCGATCCCAAGACCCTGAGATCATGACCTGAGCCAAAGGCAGACACTTAGTCGACCGAGCCACCCAGATGCCCCTAATTCTTGCAAAAGCATTTTTATTCTCTGTACTTCAAAGAAATTGTTCCTATTAAATTGTTCTGGGCGCCTGGATGGCTCAGTTGGTTAAGCAACAGCCTTTGGCTCAGGTCATGATCCAGGGATCCAGTACCGCATTGGGCTCCCAGCTGCACGGGGAGTCTGCTTCTCACTCTGACCTTCTCCCCTCTCATGCTCTCTCTCTCTCTCTAATAAATAAATAAAATCTTTAAAAAAGTAAAATAAAATAAATTGTTCCAAGGCCTAGCAACAAACTAATTAATTCTTGGTATTTCAATTAATGCTATAATCATTAGTTGTCTTTCAAAAATAATGTCATCAGCCACGAATGAGTTAACTACACAAGGGAGTTCATAAACAAATGGGAACATTCTCAAACATAAAAACCCTAGATACAGTACCTTTTGCTATCTCTCTCTGTAAGGTGCACTTTATCCAGTGAAAGACCTATTATTTCATTCTTTTCTTAAAAGAATAGACAGAGAAGGGTCTACAGTGGTCTATGTTGGTCTACAGTGGTCTGTTTTCAAAATGACTTTTTGTTGTTATCTCCCCATATAAGAAAAGGGTGGTTTTGTTTTTGGAGATGCCATATATATAGCTTTGTAAAAAGGCATATTGTTTGGAGGAAAGGAAGGTGTTCACACTTGGGGCATTTCCTACTAATTTATGGCTGAGAATTCTCTGCCAGTTTAAGGTTCTTGTGATTAGCAACTACCTGTTAACATATATTACTCTATTTTCCCATAAGAGAACTCAGGGAAGGTCAAGCCTTTTCTCTAGAATTAGCCGGTCCCTTTTTTAGTTACCAGATTTGACAAGAGATTTAAACATTCATAGTCTATGAGTCTATGCAAAAAAAGAGGCACTTGTCCTAACCGCTAACGTTATGTAATTAACAGTTCTGCCTGCACTAACAAATCACCAAAGACTTGATGGCTGAAAAACAACACGAATTTATTATCATAGAGTTCTTAAGATCAGAAGTCAGAATTGGGTCTTGCTTGGTTAAAATCAAGATGTTAGCAAGGATATGTTCCTCCTGGAAGTTCTAGGGGAAATAGATTTTTTTATTTTCCCAGAGTATAGCCCCTACTTGCCATCTTCAAATCCAGCAATAGTGGCCAAGTCTTTTTTATGTCACATCACATTGTCATCGACTATCTTGGTCTCTTCTTTCACTTTTAAGGACACTTGTGATTACTTTGGACCCATCCAGATAATAAAGAATAATCCTCTGATCTCAAGGTCAGCTTGTGAACAGCCTTAATTTCATCTGCAACCTTAATTCCCCCCTTGCCATCTAATATGGCATATTTATATGGTCTAGAGATTAAAATGTGTACATCTTTGGAGAAAGGGACATTATTTGACTACCACATCCACTAACATTTTAAAAACCCTAATAACTGAGTGATATGGAAAGTCAAGGTCTAAGATGCTCTTGTACTCAGAACCTTGTCAAGGTCACTGAACCAAAGCTAGAGACGAGGCACAGGATGGATGGATCATTTTAATAAGCTTCTCCTTCCCGGGTAAATGCATAAAGAATGAAAGGTTGGGGGCTGTCTAGTGCTGAGGCTGGGAGTCAGGTTTAATTGTAAATGGGCATGAGAGAATTTTGCGAGGAGGATGATAGAAAAATGTTCTAAGATGAGATTGGGGTGGTGACTGCTTAACTATATAAATTTAATATAAAGAGACTGAGCTATAAATTTTATATTTATGTAAATGATATCTCAATAAGGATATTAAAATTTTCACTTTGCCTTCTTACTTATAAATTTTATTAAAATTGTAAGAATATGTGAAATTCTATGACATTATTTGAGTATGTGAAAAGCATGAAATGGAGGTACTTTTTTTGAGATTATTTACAAGTATCCGTTTCTCCCATTTTTGCTAAAAATACTCAATCTTCCCTCAGACTTCAACGTTAATGACACAAATAGACATTGATATTTACAGAATTTACAAATGTTTTCCATGACTTAAGGAAATTCTTTTAGGTCTCCTTGCTGGCAGAATATAGGTCTGGGGAAAACAATGTGAAGTGGCAGCTCTTTGAAAACACCAGGGGTACTGTTTTGCTATCATCCTTTTGAGGGGTTCTTGAGTGTTCCACTCTGCAAGCAATCACATGAGCCACCGCATAGGCAGTTTTGCTGATATTGACCCCATCTCTTCACACGAGGTGAGTGGGTCTTCCCAAAGGCACAGGACTAGCGGAGTGGAATGGCAATCCTTAATGACTACAGTTCTCTAAACACGAACAGAAATGGCACCAAACTGAAGCCCCTTCTCTTTACGCTCTTCCCATCTACCCCACTTTACGTTCACAGACGAGCTACACTAATGGCACTGCTGAACAGTGGCATTTGGAAAAGGCATGACCTGGAGCAGAGATGAAGACCTACTCCCATGCCTTCCCCCACACACCATTCCCCAATCACAGCCCGACCTGTGGCAGAGCTCAGGTGAGAAACCTCCATAGATGCTGTTCTGTGGGTTTGCAATACACACCCCAACCTCTCCTGTCTGGCTTCTTCATACATTTCTAATTTATGCTAAAAATTCAGCATAAATTTACCTGCTACTCTATTATTTGTTATGCCTGTCACACACTATAATTATGTATTTATTTATCTGATTAGATTTACTGCCCACATTCATCACCTTGTTCATTTTTATATACACAATGTGTTATTTACAGCCTGAAACACAGAATGCGTTACATCAATACTTATAGACTGAAAGAATGTTTGAGGAAATACTTGAAATGAAAGTGTCATAAGACATTGTTGCAGAATCTGGACTAGATCATGGCGGAAAAACCAAGCGGCACTTGGAGACTAAGAAGGATTGGAGATTTATTAAACACCGGTGGGCCCAGAGGAGACCCTCCTCTACAGGTCTGAGTCCTGAGCACAGGCAGGGAGGGTAATTTATACCCTCCTACACGTGCAAACTTGGTATTTTGGCGCGCGTGGGCAAAGGGGTAGGAAAGCAGAACCGCAAGGGCTCTGAGACAGGGACTGGGGTTCCCCTGCCAGTTCAGCGGTCAGCGTAATGGACAGTGTTTCCTTACCAACATGACTCAGTTCCTCGGTGTGAATTACTGAGCAAACCACTTGCCATCTCTGAGCTTCAGGCTCGTCAGTCTCTAAAATGTGAAAATAACCACTTCCCTGCTTTTCTCAAAGGGTTCCATGAGAGTGAACTTTGCAAACATCGAAACCCCACAGAAATATAAGAAATAAACCTCCTATGGAGAAACATAGCAGAGAAGTTAATCCAAAGGGAGTGATAAAATGTCATTTTTGCAATTAGGCTGCATTTACTAAATTGAGGAAAATGACGCTTGACAACACTGTATGGATCCCAGCTGTGGACAGAGAAGATTCAGTCCCTCAGCATCTCTTTCCTTTTGACATATGTATATCCAGGAGTTTGCTGGAACTGAATTAGCGAAGTTTGACCCCCATGCCAGGTATGTCCTCCTATCCTGCCATACACAGCTGGTGGTCAAAGCTCAGGTGTCCTCCTACAGGAACTGTGGCTCAGGAAGCTCCAACCCTTTACAGTCCCGGTATTTAATAAGTGACATCCAGAATTTGATATCAGGATTCCAAGCCTTGATATAAGTTACATGCCTTGAAAGAATATTGCGTAATTAAAACAATCCCATTGAAACAAACTTTATTTTTCTACCAAATGGTAGAAAATACAGGGAGAGAGAGTCTTTTGGATTGTTGCCCCCTTTATATATTAGAATTGCAAGTCAAAGCAAGACCGACTCGTTTTTTAATATCTTTTCAACTCTCAACCATTTCTTTGAATTTGACCACAACCTATTGGCAAAAATGTAGGATCATTTCAGAAATGGTGGGTAACAACTGTGAGAGGTAATGACAGTTCAGAAAAATGTTATCTGTGTGAATTCCATTTATGTAATTCTTACCTCAGGTAATTCTGGAGCTCTGTCATTCATCTTACTTCTTGCTGCCCACAAGTTCATTGCCTAAATGAATAAAAATAAAGAAATGCAGTGTCTTTGGTTAAGGCCTCTGAAGCAATTTTTTGGTGAATCAAACTAAGAATATCTTTCCCATTTAATGCTTAATAAAAGCCACAGGTAATGTATAACCCAACTGCTCTATAAATACAATATATAATCTACAAATACAACTATTTAACCCATTGAGAGGAAAATGCATACAAAAACTGTCAGTCAGCTAATTTTATCCATTCTATGGAGTGCAAAGAGAAGTCTTGGGACCATAATATGTATTTAATTTGATATGCATACAATTGAAGTAGCTTTACCAAGAGTACTTCTATCTCTTTGTCATTTAATTGGCAATCCAGGGAACCCAGGCCATTATTTACCAGAAGTCGGTCTTAAGGAATGGAGGAGGGTCTCCTCTGGGCCCACCGGTGTTTAATAAATCTCCAATCCTTCTTAGTCTCCAAGTGCCGCTTGGTTTTTCCGCCAAGAATGCTACTTGGACAGTCAACTATATAATCTTATTAAAGGATTTCCGGAAATCACCTAAAGTCTTTCTCCAAATTTTCTCTCAGCTAGCCAAATTTCAATATAAGTGGTTCTTTCTTTTCATGAGAGTAGTTGCATTCAAAAGTTTGATTCTTGAAATTAATTATCAGCTAATAGTACCTAGACTAATTCAACCACTTCCCATCAAGAAAGAGTAGAGAAATTAATCCTAATGGAGTGATAAAATACTCATCAGATATTCAATAAATAATTTCTGAACAAATACTCCACTCCATGTATTGTTTGAGGTCCTTGAACAAAATATAATGATGAAAAAAATTAAATCCAAACCAAGTGGCCCTGATATAGTGAAATGGCTGGAAAAGTTACTTAATTAGAGCACAGCAGGGACTGGACTATAAAATTAATAATCTGATCTCCACTTCCTGTTGTCATCAGGCTTACTGGAATCTACTTAAAGAAGTTCCAAAATTCAAATAATAAAACTTCAATGTTTTCAATAGCAGCTGAAATTAATTCACTATTCCAAGAAGAAATGCATCAGTTCTATTTCCTTTCATGCAAATATTAACTGTAATAAGGTTTGTTGCTAATTCATAATTTGTCCTTTTATTGCTTACTCTTTTGAAACTTTTACTTAGTTTAAGTCTGGACTACACCAAAATCTCAAATTTTTCAGTGAACCGTCCATTTGAATCACTGGAGGAAACAGAAAACTCACATCCCATTTATAGGTCATATCGGCATTATGCCCAATAATGTTGGTATTAAGTAATAAATCTGGCAGTTTCAGTATTTTCAAGGTATGAGTACTATCATATAAGTGTGCAGTATTTCGTTTTCTCAAGCCATCCCTAAAATAACATATATGTTGTTTGAATATAGTGCTTAAATAATGAAAGCATACAATGATACTTAAAAGTGTATTTATGCATGTTTTTATATAATTTCATCCTCTTAACAGTTTAAAACATTATTAAAAATTCTTAATTTTTACTGTGGAATGCTTAAAAAAAACTTTAAAAGTTGCTTCATGCAATCTCAACAATTATAAATTCACAGCCAATATTGTTTCATTATGTCTCCAAGTAAAATACTCTCACCACTCCCTGGATTATTTTGAAACAAATATAACTCATCTAATTCCATTCATAGATATCAGTATGTGTCTTAAAGATAATGTTTTTTAATCATAAACACAATACTATTATTACACCTAAAATAAAATTGATAATTACTTAACTTTGTCAAATGCCAGTTCATGTTCAAATTTCTCTGACTGTCCCATTTTTTTTTTCAGTTTATTTTATCAGTATTCAAATATAGGCTATAACTTTCAATGGGTAGTTATATTTCTTACAACTCTTCTAATCTATATAGCTCCCTTTCTGTACTTTTCCTTGTAATTTCTTTGTTGAAAAACCAGGTAATTTGCCCTGTTAAGTTTTCCTTAGTCTGAATTTCAGAGAATATGGACCACTGTAAGACTTCTCTAACACTGTATTTCCTATAAAATTATGGTTATGTCCAAAGGGTTGATCAAGTTCTTTACAGGAAGAATTAATAAGTATTTCGTATGTTCCCTGAGGATGCACATAAATTCTGGTTCTTTTTCTTGTTTAAGTTTTTCTGTTTAACTGCCATTGATATTGCCAAGATCCAGGATTGGATGGTAGGAATATCATAATTCTAATGCATCTTCTATATTTGCTGGAATACATTTATTGAAGGATACTTTGATTATCAGTTATATGGTTATGGAAAGGCATAGTTCTCATAAAAAAGAAAAAGGCAAACTAACTGTTTGGTTCTTTATCTTCCAGTTTTAAAAAAAACTGTATTTTTTTTTTTGTATTGTATTGTACACTTGACATTTGCTGAGAGGAGAGCTGAAGAGTTCTCATACACAAAACAAGGGTAACTATGTAAGGTGATAGATGTGTTAATTAATTTCATTCTGGTAATCATTTCACAATGTATATATAGATCAAATCATCACATTGTACATTCGAAATATATTAAAATTTTATTTGCCAATTATACTTCAATAAAGCTGGAAAATATAAAATAAAGTTGGTATTGGTGCCCTAGTATGATCAAGCTAGTTTATGTATCATTATAAACTCATGCCCTTAATCATATATGATGAGTTCCAAACCACTGAAGCCTTTGGAATATCAAGAAGGAGCAGGAAAGTAAATTTGACCATGAACCTCAATAAATCTTTTCAAAAAATAATACCGAGTAAACTTTTTATCCCAAAGTGAAATATCATATATTGGTAAAATCATAATTAATGAAAAGTAAGTGGCACTATGGAAATGTCCTTTTTATATAATATTACAGAGTGTAAAGCAGTACACAAAATTGTGCGTGTGTGTGTGTGTGTGTGTGTTCATGTGGTAATACTCTCCTGTGTATGGAAAATCTTTCAGAGACAACACACAACAACAAAAATAGCCACGTTTAGATGTAAAATTACTGAACTTTTCTTCTATTTTAATTCAGCAAAATTTAATGTCAATTTTCTATCTTTGAATAATTGTCCCCACCCTATTAAACATCTTCAGTGAAAAAATTCTCTTAAAGACTACATTCTCCTCAAATAATACTCACTTTCTATATCACAGACATAAAATGAGGGAAATTGACATTTCTCGCTCTTGTAGGATTCTTCAAAGTGACTAATGAATTCCTACTACTAACAGAATAGAAATAGAAACAAGGTGAAAAGATATCTTCAAATTATAAGAAATTGTGTCTAACATGAAAAAATGCTCAACATCACTTGACATCAGGGAAATACAAATCAAACGACAGTGAGATACTACCTTACGTCAGAATGGCTAAAATTAACAACAAATGTTGGTGAGGATATGGAGAAAGAGGAACTCTCTTACACTGTTGGTGGGAATATAAGCTGGGGCAGCCACTTTGGAAAACAGTATAGAAGTTCCTCAAAAAATTGAAAATAGAGCTACCCTATAATACAGCAACTGCACTACTAGGATACAAATATAGTGATTTGAAGGGACACGTGGTCCCCAATGTTTATAGCAGCAATGTCCACAATACCCAAGCTATGGAAAGAGCCAACATATCCATCAACAGATGAGAGGATAAAGAAGATGTGGTGTATACATATGCAACAGAATATTACTCAGCTATCAAAAGGAGGAAATCTTACCATTTGCAACTGCGTGGATGGAACTAGAAGGTATTATGCTAAGCAAAGTAAGTCAATCAGAGAAAGACAATTACCATGTGGTTTCACTAATATGTGGAATTTAAGAAACAAAACAGAGGAGCATAGGGGAATGGAGGAAAAATAAAATAAAATGAAATCAGAGAGGGAGACAAACTATAAGAGACTCAACTATAGGAAACAAATTGACAGCTGCTGGAGAGGTGGTGGTGGGGTAACTGGGTGATGGGTCTCAAGTAGGGCATATGATGTAATGAGCACTGGGTGTTGATATAACTGATGAATCACTGGACTCTACTTTTGAAACTAATGATGCACTATATGTTAATTAAATTTAAATAAAATAAGGTTAAAAAATAAATTGTGTCTAAAATAAATTACCAAACTCTAGTTTTCTTTGCCACTTTTCCTAGCTAATGATCACTGACAGTTCTTAAAATTGTTTCCTGTCTAATACTGAATGGAATTCTGTACTTCCAACATCCCAGAAAGATAATACAAAGAATAACCAATTTAAAAAAAAATTATCAGTTCTGAATCATGAATCATGATTGTCATCAACTCCATAGCATAAGGAAAATTCCCTTGTTTCTTTCTAGACTTGTTTTATCTACTTGTTATGGTTGATTTTGTTTGTTTCAAAAAGTACAGAAATATAAACATAAAAACAACTTGACTTTATAGAAAATAACATGTAGTTTCAACTAAAAACTTCTAAATGTTTCACTTCAACATACATTGCATTTTAAATTCCTTGTTTGTTTGTTTGTAGATTAAAATAATACATCTGAACCAAACTGAAGGTGACTCTGTAAGTGTTGTTGAGGGTTAGGGTTAGAGTTCTTGTGAACACAGTCTTTGAGACTTCGTATCCTAGATAACAAGCTAATGAAGAAAAAACCACAAATTCCAAGATTTGTCAATTTGATATATTTGTGACATCAAACTCATTTACCAATATATGTCTAACATATTCTCATTTTATGGGCCATAATTATTAATTGGCTATTGTCCAAGTAATAAACACTTTATAATATTTTATTGTTTGTGATATGTGGGATGGCACACATTCATTAAAATGCCAATACATAGGGGCACCTGTGTAGCTCTGTGGGTTAAGCCTCTGACTCTTGACTTTGGGTCAGGTCATGATCTCAGGGTCACACTCTGTCTTCAGAGTGAAGTCTGTTTGTCCCTCCCCCTCCGTCCCCCCCCCACCACTCATTCTTTTCTCTCTCTCTCTCTGTCCCCCAAATAAATAAAATCTTTTTTTTTAAATGCTAAAATATGGGGTGCCTGGGTGGCTCAGTGGGTTAAAGCCTCTGCCTTCGGCTCAGGTCATGATCTCAGGGTCCTGGGATCAAGCCCCGCATAGGGCTCTCTGCTCAGCAGGGAGCCTGCTTCCCCCTCTCTCTCTGCCTGCCTCTCTGCCTACTTGTGATCTCTCTCTCTCTCTAATAAATATATAAAAGCTTTAAAAAATAAATAAATAAAAAATAAAATGCCAACATACATTCGAGTACCGAGTCAGGAAAAGGAAAGCTTTGGTATATACTAGGGATGGTAAAACGATATCACTGAAGCTAGTGATATGGATTAAGTGCAAACTGTAAGAAATGCTTTGCATTAGCTATATTCACGTAAGGTAACCAGGTAGGTGAAATCATCACAAAACTGAAATCATTTTTAAAATTACACAAGTGGTTCCCAGATTCTAAATTTTGTTTTAAGGCTTTTTGTGATGTACCAAGAAGTTTAAGCATCATTTTATTCAGCATTTGACTGCATTCCCTTTTTAACTTGATCTTCTAAGTACCCCTTAAAACCAAGAGGTATTTGTTGGATTTTAAAGTTTATATTCAAGCACAGAGGTATATTAAATACATTATATTGATATATTAGGTGTATTAAATATGCCTGTGCAGACTCCACAAGCAACTTCAGGACCTGCATTGGAAGTGGAATTAGTTTCTGTGTGTATTTCCTATTACCGTTGTAACAAATTATTAAAAACTCAGTGGTATAACACAACAGATTTATTCTTTCACAGTACTGGAAGTCAGTCTAAAATCAGCATTCTGGAAGGAGGGCTCAATCCTCCTGCCTTTTCTGGCTTCTAGAGACCAGCGCTTCTCTTGGCTTGTGCTCCCATTCTGTACCTTCACAGCCAGCACTGCTGCGCCTTCCAAATTCTGTCTCCAAATTCATGGAATTCCTCTGTGGTTTTCCTTCCTCCCTTGTGATTACACCAAGCCCACTCAGATAATCTCTCCCAAGATCTTTAATCTCTCTCCCTCATTCACACACATACACACACACACACACACACACACACACACACACACATTCTTAATCATATTGCCTTATAAGATAACAGAGTCACAAATACAATAACAACACCAACCAGTATAAATCTCCTTGGAAGATAGCTGTTGTTGAGCATGTATAATTCAAATTTGGGTATTTTATTTCTAATATCAACAGATAGCTATGTTTTTACCTAATACATGATACTTCTACCATCATTTTTTCCTAAAATTTAGGCCATTAATAGTTTTTCTTAAATTTTCTAATAAAAAAGTATATATTTTAAAGATAAAATTATTATTTTAAATGCTTTATTCAGCTCACAGATCTAATTAACTGAATTTTCAGTTTTGGTCTTTAAAATTGGGTGACAAATGTTTTCAGTAACAGGTTTTATTATTAAAGATTTATAAAACACTTCAATAATTAAACCAAAAAAAATCCTCATTATATGTAAACAAGTTTTCTGGCCAGCTTGTGTTTAACTTCCTACAATATTGACCAACGCAACATTCCACAACGAGCTGAGATGGTAGTAGGTGAGTAGGTGATTGGGGGGACAGATGAAGAAAATGTCAAATTCTCCTTGTAATTTACCATTGCCCCAGAGAGACGTTTGACAATTCCATGTCTTCTAAAATCTGACAATAAGGCTTTGGGCAAATGCCATTCTTCATCATAAGCAGTAGATGCTTTAAAAATTTCAGCACCAAGTCTTTAAGCAGACTGTATTCATTAATAATGAAACCATTCCCATGGTGCCTTCTTAAAATACCTAATGTCACTACATAAGGACAATTGTTCCTCTTTCTGCATATTGGGGGGGGTCCTTCAAGAAAACTAAAACTATGTTAGAAACTTACAGTTATTTTATTCCTTTATTCATACCCTGAGAGAAATAACATTCTACCATTATAAATTACTTTTAAATGAGCCATATTTCCCTTGTATTTTAAGGTAGAGGAACATTCACTTGGGATTTCTTGGAAGATATTGGTATCTGGAGCAAACATCCCAGGAATTCCATACTTCATAGTCCCATTAACATATACCTTGATGATAAGAATAATTCCTCATTTTTTAAAAATCACTATGTAAGAAGCATTATTATATACGCCACATATCTTAGTGTATTTAATTCTCACAACAGGGGCGACTGGGTGGATCTGTCAGTTAAGTGTCTGCCACCAGCTCAGGTCACGATCTTGGGATCCCAGGATGAAGCCCTGCATCAGGGTCCCTGCTCAGTGGGAGTGTGCTTCTCCCTCTACCTCTGCCAACACAACTTTCTGTCTCTCAAATAAAGAAATAAATAAAATCTATTTTAAATTTTTAAAAATTTAAAAAATAAAAAAAAAATATTAACACAACAACCTTTTGAAAGAATGAAACTGCAACTCAGAGATAAACACGCCAAGTTAATTTGCTCCAAAATGGTAGGGCTGAGATTTTAATTCAAATATATCTGATAATCAAAGTCTAATTGCTTAAATAACATCCAGGGAAAACTGTATAAACCTGAAAGGTAACCAAGTATATATCAAATTCAAGTTCCAATTTCCACTTACAATAAAAATATAAACAAAAACAGAAATTTTCAAAAGGGCAAAATAAATCTATATTTCAAATATTTATTTGACTTGAGTTGACACAAAATATTACATTAGTTGCAGTAAATCCCTATTTTTTAAAGTTAAAATATTATGTGTCACATAATAATATTTATTAGAAAAACTTAAGCCTAGAGAAACACCAGAGAAATATCCACTTCTACTGTATGGAAACATTTATATAAGGTGATAAAATCACCTCTTCCCCAAGAGTGAGTTTTAAAGCTATTAATAAACAAATAATTCCAGGGGAAGACTTCTACCCTATACTCTTCATTAACTTGGGGAACAAATACCCTATAACCAAGTACTAAGAAGTCATTTAGGAAGTCCTTAAGAAGTCACTCCAATTTCATCAGACCTCAACTTCAAAAGAACAACACTGCTGTTGCTAACTACTAACAAAGTAACCTGCTGCATCTTGGCAAGAGTAATTTTCATCTGTAAACTGTTTTGAGTAATAGAAGTTCTCAAAGTTCAGCATTTAAATAGTCAGGCTGCAATGACCATATGCTTTATCACTAAAAAAGAAATTTTACTAGTGAAAGGAAGGACTATTGATAATTATGTCAGGACAAGTGTAAAATATGACTGTCATAGGAAGACCAGAGCACATTGTCACTCTACAGACACCACACACAAAGGAGACATCATAGCTAAAAGATAATATATCCACAATGACATATTAGTAGGATTAGAAATAAAATGAAACCAGGATAAGAGAATGTTTAAATCAACTGAGGAAACAAAAAAACTGAAAACTCTTTGGTTTCTGATATGTATGGCACAATACTCTTCTACTAGACCAACTACCCTAAAAATAAAAACTACTAAATGTGAACTATGATGGAAAAAATTTAAAAGGATTACCTGAAAATTCTGGGAATAACAAAAGACAGAGAGATTCTGGAGTAGAATTAAAAGCTGAAAAAAAGGACTAACAAAATAAAATACTGAAAAAGAAAAAAAGGGAAAAATCCCATTCACAATAGCATCAAAAACAATAAGATACTTAAGAATAAATCCAACTAAGGAGACAAAAGATCTGTACACTAAAAACTGTAAGACTTTGATGAAATAAACTGAAGAAGACACCAATAAAAAGAGAAACATCCCACGTTCATGGATTAGAAGAAAAGATATTGTTACAATGCCCATAGTACCGAAAGCCATCTACAGATGCAATGTAATCCATATCAAAATTCCAATGGAACTTTTTACAAAAATAGAAAAAAAAAATCCTAAAATATATAAAAAACCATAAAAAACTCCAAGTAGCCAAAGTAATTCTGAGAAAGAAGACTGAAATTGGAAGAATACTTTCTGATTTCAAACTATTCTACAAAACTATAGTAATCAAAACAGTTTGGCACTGCCATAAAAACAGACACATAGATAAATGGAACAGAAGTGAGAAGACAGATATAAACCCACAAATATGTGGTCAACCAACATTTGATAAGGAAGCCAAGACTACTTAATGGGGAAAGGATAGTCTTTTCAATAAACGGTGCTGGAAACTGGTTAACTGCACGCAGAAGATAAAAGTTGGACCCATGGAGGGAGGAGCAAGATGGTGGAAGAGTAGGAGACTGAGATATCATCAGGTCCCAGAAGATAAGCTGGATAGTTATCAAACCATTCTAAACACTTACAAACTTGACAGGAGCTAGAAGAAAAGAACAGCAATTCAAGGAACAGAAAATCAATCACTTTCCAGAAGGTAGGACATGTGGAGAAGTGAATGAATACATAGCGACAGGGGGACAAACCACAGGGGTGGAGCAGGCTCATGGTAAGCCCCAAAGCAGCAGAGCACAAAATCGGAACTTTTAGAAGTCTGTTCAACTGAGGGATATGGCTCCAGAGGCTAAGCGGGGGATGGGGAGGACAGTGTGGTCTCAGGACATGCGGGGATACAAAAAGACCAGGGGTGTCTGAGCATGGCAGAGATCCCAGATATCAGAATGGGGAAGCCAACATCAGAGATGGAGCCAAGAAGCAGGATCTCAGCTCCAGATTACGTTAAAACGTGATCCAAGATGCAGTCAGGCCACTGCTCTTTGAGCAAGGACCCCACAAGGGGCAGATACAGAGAGATCCCTTCCTTCCTCCTCCTGGAGGAGCGGTGCAGGAGCACGCTGCAGGAATCTGCTGAGTTTGGAGACTCCAAATGGGGCCATGCGCAAGAGACAGAAATCCTCGGTCACAGGCTGGGTGAGCTCAGAGTGCGGCCGGATACCAGGGAGACAGGAGGGATTGACTGCTTTCCTATGAGGGTACACTGAAGAGTGGAGCCCTGAGGTCTCAGCTCCTAGAGGCCAGAGACTGGAAGTCTGCCATTTTCATTCCTGTCCTCCAAAGCTGTACGGAAACCATTCAGGGAACAAAAGCTCCTGAGAGTGAACCCAAGCACATTACATAGTCAGGCCCCTGACAAGGGTGCTGCAATTCTGCCTCAGGCAAAAACATTTGAGAATCATTGCAACAGGCCCCTCCCCCTAAAAGATCAGCAAGAACATTCAGCCAAGACCAAGTTCACTAACCAATGAGAACTGCAGAATCAAGAATTAGGAAAAAGAAACACAATTCATGGCTTTTTTCCCATGATCCTTTAGACTTTCAAAGTTAATTTTTTTTTTAAAGATTTTATTTTATTTATCTGACAGAGAGAAAGAGATCACAAGTAGGAAGAGAGACAGGCAGATAGAGAAGAAAGCAGGCTCCCTGCTGAGCAGAGAGCCCGATGTGGGGCTTGATCCCAGGACCCTGAGATCATGACCTGAACCAAAGGCAGAGGCTTAACCCACTGAGCCACCCAGGTGCCCCAAAGTTAAATTTTTTAATTATATTTCTGTCTTATTCTATTTTTTTATTTTTTCTCTTTCTAATTTTAGCATTGTAAACTATTACCCTATCAATACCTTTTTAAAAATCTTATCTAATTCTCACCATTACATTCATATTTTATCCACTCATTGTAATTAACCTTATTTTTTGTATACATATAGGGTTTTGTTTTTTTTTTAATTTTGGGAAACAATTTTTTCTAATAGATCAAAATACACCCTAAATCTAGCACACAGCTTGGATCTAGTCTCCAGCCTGATCACATTCTTTCCTCTTTTATTCTTTTTTCTTCTTTTTTCAATCAACCTCTTATCAATCCCTTTTTTAGAATTTTTTGTAAACTTTCATCTTTACAATCATATTCTATCCCTTCATAGTGTTTACCCTTATTTTTGTATATTTATAAGTTTCTCTTTCCTTAAAATTTTGGGAGGTAGTTTCTACTAACAGACCAAAAAGACCCAAAACCAGGTGTGAGGCTCTGTTCTAATCACAAATCTAATATATATATATATATTTTTTCTTTTTCTCTTTTATTTTAATTTTTTTTTTCTTCCTGCCCCCCTTTTTCTTCAATCCCTGGTTTTGGCATTCTTCTGATTTTTCTGGGGTTCTGGCTACGCTTTTAGTATTTTCTTCTCCCATTCATCTATTCTTATCTTGATAAAATGAAAAGGCAAAAAAACTCATCACAAAAAAAAAGAACAAGAGGCAGTACTGATGGATAGGGACCTAGTCAATATGGACATCAGAAATAGAGTTTAAAATCAAAATTATCAAGGTGCTAGTTGGGCTTGAAAAAAAAGCATGGAATATATTAGAGAACCCTCTTCTGGAGAAATAAAGTCCCTTTCTGGAGAAATAAAAGAACTGAAATCAAACCAAGTTGAAATTTAAAAAAAAGATATTAATGAGGTACAATGAAAAAAATAGAACCTCTTATTGCTGGAGTAATTGAGGCAGAAGAGAAAATTACTGATATAGAAGACCAAATGATGGAGAATAAGGATGCTGAGAAAAAGAGAAAAACAATTACTGGATGACAAGGGGAGAATTTGATAGAGAAGTACTACCATAAGATGCAACAATATTAGAATAATTGGTATCCCAGAAGAAGAAAGAGAGAGGCGGGCAGAAGGTATATTGGAGCAAATTATTGTAGAGAATCTCCCTAATCTGGCAAAGGGAACAAGCATCAAAATCCTGGAGGCACAGAGAAGCCCTGTCAAAATCAATAAAAATAGGATTAAAACCCATCTCTAATAGTAAAACTTACAAGTCTTAGTGACAAAGAGAAAATCTGGAAAGCAGCTAAGGATGAGAAGTCTGTAACAGACAAAGGCAGAAATATTAGATTGGCAGTAGACCTATCCACAGAGAACTGGCAGGCCAGAAAGAACTAGCATGATATGTTCAGCTAGCTCTGATATATTCAGAGCACTAAATGAGAAAAATACGCAGTCAAGAATACTATATCCAGGTAGGGTGTCATTGAAAATAGATGGAGAGATAAAAAACTTCCAGGACCGGGGCACCTGGGTGGCTCAGTGGGTTAAAGCCTCTGCCTTCAGCTCAGGTCATGATCTCAGGTTCCTGGGATCGAGACCCGCATTGGGCTCTCTGCTCAGCGGGGAGCCTGCTTCCCCCTCTCTCTCTCTGCCTACTTGTGATTTCTCTCCTCTCTGCCAAATAAATAAATAAAATCTTTAAAAAGAAAACAAAATAAAAACTTCCAGGACAAACAAAAACTAAAAGAATTTGTCAACACCAAACCAGCCCTACAGAAAGTATTGAAAGGGATCTACTAAACAAAGAGAGAGCCTAAAAGGAACATAGACCAGAAAGGAACAGAGATAATATTCAGAAACAGTCACCTTACAGGCAATACAGTGGCACTAAATACATATCTGTCAATAGTTACCCTGAATGTAAATGGGCTAAATGCCCCAATCTAAAGACACAGAGTATCAGAATGGATTAAAAAAAAAAAAAAAAAAACACAAATCCCACTGATATACTGTCTACAAGAAACTCATTTTAGACTCAAAGACACCTCCAGATTTAAAGTGAGAGGTGGAAAATAATTTACCATGCTAAAGGACATCAAAGGAAGCTGGGGTGGCAATCCTTATATCAGATAAATTAGATTTTAAGCCAAAGACTATAATAAGATATGAGGAAGGACACTATATCATACTTAAAGGGACCATCCAACGAGAAGATCTAACAATGGTAAATATCTATGCCCCTGACATGGGAGCAGCCAATTAATAACAAAATTAAAGTAACACAACAATAATAATACAGTAATATGGAGGACTTTAATATCCCCCTCAATGAAATGGAGAGATCATCTAAGCAAAGATCAACAAGAAAATAAAGGCTTTAAATGACACACTGGAACAGATGGACATCACAGATATATTCAGAACATTCCATCCTAAAGCAACAGAATACACATTCTTCTCTAGTACACATGGAACATTCTCCAGAATAAATCACATCCTGGGTCACAAATCAAGTCTCAACAGGTACTAGAAGATTGGGATCATTCCCTGCATAATTTCAGACCACAATGCCATGAAACTAGGAGCCAATTACAAAAGGAAAGTTGGAAAGAACTCAAATACATGGAGGCTAAAGAGTATCCTACTAAATAATGAGGGGGTTAACCAGGAAATTAAAGAAGAATT
>CM053617.1:258876-270590 GCA_028646535.1 Procyon lotor | reverse complement strand
ACAGACATTTCTGCAAAGAGGACATCCAAATGGCCAACAGACACATGAAAAAGTGCTCCACATCACTCGGCATCAGATAAATACAAATCAAAACCAAAGTGAGATACCACCTCACACCAGTCAGAATGGCTAAAATTAGCAAGTCAGGAAAGGACAGATGTTGGCGAGGATGCGGAGAAAGGGGAACCCTCCTACACTGTTGGTGGGAACGCAAGCTGGTACATCCACTCTGGAAAACAGTATGGAGGTTCCTCAAAATGTTGAAAATAGAGCTACCCTGTGATCCAGCAATCGCACTACTTGGTATTTACCCTAAGGATGCAAATGTGATCCAAAGGGGCACATGCACCCAAATGTTTATAGCAGCAATGTCTACAATAGCCAAACTATGGAAAGACCCTAGATGCCCATCAACAGATGAATGGATAAAGAAGATATGGTATATATATACACCATGGAATACTATGCAGCCCTCAAGAGAAACGAAATCTGGCCATTTGCAATGACATGGATGAAACTGGAGGGTATTATGCTAAGTGAAATGAGGAGTCCATCAGAGAAAGACAATTATCACATGATCTCTCTGATATGAAGAATTTGAGAGGCAAGGCGGGAGTTCGGGGGGGCGTTGGGGAGAGAAATGAAACAGGAAGGGATGGGGAGGGAGACAAACCATAAGAGACTCCTAGACTCACGAAACGAACTAAGGGTGGCTTGGAGGCAGGGGGGTAGGGATAGGGTGGCTGGGTTGTGGACATTGGGGAGGGTATGTGCTATGTTAAGTGCTGTGAAATGTGTAAGCCCGACGATTCACAGACATGTACCCTGGGGCAAATAATACATTATATGTTAATAAAAATTAAAAAAAAAAAAAGAAAATTAGAAAACATAAAAAAAAAAAAGAGTTAAATTTAAGATCTGAAACTATAAAATTTCTGGAAGAAAACATAGGGGAAAAAAACTCCTTGAAATTGGTCTCAGCAGCAATTTCCTGGATATGACAGCAAAATCACAAACAACAAAAGCAAAAATAGGTAGGACCCATCAAACTCAAAGCTTCTGCACAGCAAAAGAAACAATCACCAAATTGAAAGGCAACCCACAGAATGGAAGAAAATATTTACAAATCATTTATCAGATTAAGGGTTTAAAATATCAAAACTGTATAAAAAACTCATACAACCTAGGAGCAATAATACTAATAACCTTATTAAAAATTGGGCAGAAAATCTGAATACACATGTTTCTACATAGACATAAAGATGGTTGACAGAAACCCGACAAGATGCTCAATATCAGTCATCATCAGGAAAACACACACACACAAAAAAAACCTACAATGAAATATTACCTCACACCTGTTACAATGGTTGTCATCAAAAAGACAAGAGATAACAAATATCGGTGAAGGTATACAGAAAAGGGAGCCTGTTGGGAATGCAAACTGGTACACCATTATCAAACACAGTATAGAGTTTCCTTAAAAACTTAAAACAAGAACTACTATATAATCCAGCAATCCCACTACTGGGTAACTATCTAAAGAAATTGAAATTAGGATCCCAAAAAGATCTGCACTACCATGTTCATTGCAGCATTACTCACAGTAGCCAAGATAAGTGTCCATCAACAAACAGATGGATAAAAAGGATAAAAACATTCATATATTCATGTATGCGTACATACGCATATATGTACGCATATATGAATATATATGTCTGTATATATACATATATATATACACACATATATATGTGTGTATATATATATGTATGTATATATATATGTATATAGGAAGGTATATTATTCCTCCATGAGAAACAAGGAAATCTTGAGGCTTGGAACAACTTGGAAGGAATTTCAGTGCACTAGTCTAAGTAAAATAAGTCAGGCAGAGAAATACAAAAACTGTATGTTGTCATTTATGTGTGGAACCTAAAAAAGACAAGAACAGAGTAGTGGTGGTTACCAGGGTTTGAAGGGTGGAGGAAATGAGGAACAATTCATCAAATGGTACAAACTTCCAGTTATACAATTAGCCAGTTTGGGGATGTAATGGACAGCATTGTGATTACAGCTAATAATACTGTATCACATAGTTGAAAGTTGCTGAGACAGTAGATCTTAAAAGCAATGGTGATTATGTGATGGGATGGAGGTGGTAGCTAAGCCGTGGTGGTAATCAGTTTACAATTTCTAAATGCATCAAACCTTAAACCTAAAAAATGTTATCTGTCAATTATATGTCAATAGGGGCGCCTGGGTGGCTCAGTCGTTGGGCGTCTGCCTTCGGCCCAGGTCATGACCCCAGGGACCTGGGATCGAGCCCCGCATCGGGCTCTCTGCTCGGCAGGAAGCCTGCTTCTCCCGCTACCATTCCCTCTGCTTGTGTTCCCTCTCTCGCTGTGTTTCTCTCTGTCAAATAAATAAAATCTTAAAAAAAAAATTATATGTCAATAAATCTAGAAAAAAGTTTGAAAGAAGAGACCATCACTGTAAGGTGTTCCTTTTCCTTTTTTTTTTCCTTTTTTTGGCAGTTTTTTGCCTGAGGGTTACAAGCTTGGCAGCTATACAGTGCAGCTCAATCTCTGATACAACAACCATGGTTTTTTTTGTACATGAAAGAAAGTTAAGGCCAGGGTTTGAGTCAATCCCTCAGCAGGTGAAAAATGAAGGGAAAATCCCAGAAAGAAGCAAACCAGAGAGTTTGGAAAGGCCTAAATTTTGTGCATAAATACTACAAACCTTCATTGATCAATAAACTTGCAAGCATGGGACAGAAACCACCCATATTCAAACGAACTGATATTTGAGCTGCTGCCCAAAACCCATGATTTGCAGTTAAAATCCAACCAAGTTACTCACTCTTGAAACAACAATAATCTGCACATTTCCAGAGGAATACAACAAAACCCACCACATGCCATTCACTATGTCCTAGAAAATGCACATACAAAAAAACAGAAAAGTGTGATCCTATTCTTGAGTAATGCTTGGCAAATTTTTTTTCTACAAATAACCAGGTAATAAAAAATTCATGCTTTATCAGTTATTTAGGATCTCGGTAACACATTCTTTACCTCCTCTTTCCCTTCCTGCTTCTTCTCCCCACCCCCTCCTCCTCCTTTTATAAATCTTTACAAGTGAAAATACTGTCTTGGCTCACCCTCAGAGGCTGTAAACTAGGGTCCCAAGGGGTGTGCCAACCCCCCTAGAGTGGAGGCTGACAAACTATGGCCTATAAGACAATCCCGTTGCATTCATTACCTGTTTATAAGACCCCTGAGATAAATACAATCAATCAATACACAATCAACATACATATAATCAATTCACATATATCAGGTAAAGGATATCACCAATCCTAGTACTTTTTTTAAAAAATTCTAGAAGACAAATTTAAAGTCCTTATTACAGAAATTGGAACCAATGAAACCTGGTTTGATTTTTAAGTCAATATTTAGAAACATGTTAGTTACTTGACATCTAAGAGCAGAAACACTCTTCTTAATTTTTTTTTTTTTTGGAAAGAGAAGGAGTGCTCAAGATGATTGTTCACTGCTCGATGGTTAAATCTTCCTGTAAAATAGTAAGTGAATTTTAAAACAGCTTAGCTACACCCTTGAAACTGGATAAATCAGGTACTTCCATCCTAATGCAATAGTTAAAAGACAAACAAGCAGGGTTTACTTCTCTTTTCTTTTTTACTGCATAATTCATTTGTAGTAAAAGAGAACCCTCATTTTTGTATGGTCAAAAGAAAGATTTTAACCAAGATAATTCCTTCATAGACCTCAGGTATACTTTAAGAAATATAGTCCTTAAAGGTGAAAATTACACATTACACAGAGTAATCTGTTCATTATAAGGTATAATAATCTATATATAATTATCAAAATTGATATACAGATATAAACATAGAGACATATATATACAGATATACAAAAGATATTCGTATAGATATAAATTGGTACAATATAAAGATACACATTAGAGCAGCCAAAGGCACAGAGATTAAATAAGCACTAATGGAAAATTTCTTATCACAATGGATTGGTTGAAATCAAGGCTCTGGTGACACTTAAATTAGATTGTTATTACTAAATAAATGGCTTTCCAACTTTGATGGACATCTGGAAATGTCTGTAGAAATTATAAATAAAAAGTGGTATCATTATCTTACAAGATTCTGATATAACAGATTTGAGTAGATTCTAGGTATCCCTATTTCTTCTATCTTCATAGTGATTCTGAAGAAATCCAAAATATAAGAAGCCTTGAATTAGAAGTAATGTTGTATTTGATGTTTAGTTCTGTGGTTGGTGGAGCTTTGACAAAAAAAGAAAAGAAGAAGACAGATGCTTAAATATTAGTCCGTAACAACTGAATCAGAAGCTCTGAGTTTGGGGTCCAGAAATCCACATTTTTTAAAAAAGATTTTATTTATTTATTTTTAGAGAAGAGGGTGAGAGAGCACAAGCTAATAACAAAGAAACAGTGTAACATAAGGGCAATGACTATGAACATATGGTTAACTTTAGGACTATTGTCAAGGGCTATGAAATGTTTTGGATTTATCAGTTGGGGGTGTCATCCACTGTATTGTATCAAAAACGTGAAACATGTTTTAGAGATTGAATTGTAATTATTAAAATTTTAAAGCAGCTATTTAAATTAAAATACTGAGTTGCTAGTTCTGTCAATTTATATATCCGGTATTTCATTCTATGGCTAATAGTGCAAAAATGGTATCAGGCAGGAGGGAGCAAAAGTAAAGCATAGGAAGTATCTATTGTATTATAAATGAAAGGTACTGTGCTGCTCTATAACTTTCTGCTTCATTAAGGTATGATTTGAAAGTATCAATGATATATCTTTTCCAGTAACCAGTTTCGATTGTTTTTACTCAGCGCAGAAATTTTGATGAGAGGCTTTCAGGTCCTTTGATCTGTTTTCTCCTCTTCTGTCATCAGCAGTTGAAACTCTTTAATGGTCATTTGACAATGAAACAAAACTGGATTACATTTCCTACCTCAGAGTCAATCAAAATAATCTGTAGCTAAACTGGTAATTTAGTTTTATACAATGTCCGGCCTTAGAGGGAAAGAAAATATTTTCCCACTGAAGAAATCAGGCAAGAATGGGAGCTCAGTTTTTTCTCATGTATACAGGCCCGTGAGTTGATGTAACACAAAGCATTTGTAGTTGTGCTAAAGACAAGCTGGAGGTACTCTTACGCTTCTTAATTCATCTGTTTTAGCTAGCAACATTGATGCAGTTTTAGTTAGCAACAATGAAGGTTACCTCTTCAGGTAATCAATATATTGAAAGATCCGTTTTAGCAGAAGGAATACCCTTTCGCACAAGTTTGAGCTTGTGAAGAATTTTCCTTTGATCTTGAAGCTGCCTTAACTAACCAAGCTGCTGAAAAACGTGAGGTGGTTAGGGACTGGAAACAACTTGACAGACTTTATCGTTATGGATTGAAGGTTATGGGCACTTGTGATACATGCTTACAAATTATCCCTACATACAATTCTCCTTTTTTATTTGCATAAATAAAACATGATGATATAACATGCTCAATTATGTGCCCTAAAAATCAAGGCAAATATAAATTTAAAAAACTATCAATGTTATGATAATTTTTAGCACATCTGGAATAGTAGTTTGGGGGCACATATTAAATGTGGGTTTCCAGGGGCACCTGGGTGGCTCAGTCAGATGAGCATCCAACTCTGGGTTTTGGCTCAGATCAGGATCTCAGGGTTGCAAGATGGACCCTCCACTCAGCTCGTAGTCTGCTTGAGATTCACTCCCTCTCCCTGTCTCCCTCTGTCTCTCTCTCAAAATAAATAAATAAATCTTAAAAAACAAACAAAAACTATACCACACACCAGCAAATCAGAGTTCTCACAGAAACAAAATCAGAACAATAGACCAAAATAAGCTGGTATAAAAGAATAATCCTGTTGCTAAAGAAAATAAAATGACTAAATAGAATATGAGTTATCAACAACCATGCTACTCAAGAGTTATGCTCAAAAGTAATTTCCATGTGCCAGAACCCAAGAGAAAACTGAAGAAGTAGTAGCCCAAATCCAGGCAACTTCCAGGACAGTAGAGACTAAATTTTAGAACAGACGTTGGTAAGGAGTCAGCAGGCAGTGTGTAGAGAAGGAAAATTAAAACGTGGAAGACATAAAATTGGAAAGCATACACAAAATCAGCCTAACATGAGAATTAACTGATAAAACCAAGAAGATAGAAAATAAGCACCTACAAGAACCTGAGAAATAAAAACCCTCTTCCAGGGATCCTAAATAAGAACGTAGAAGCTAAATTGATGAAAGCAGGAAATTGACACCATGAAAACATGGAAAACAAAGAATTTTTTTTAAATATATTAAAATTAAAAATTCAAAGAATGAATCAAATGGCTGATTAAATGGAATGTTTTCTATATATCTTTTAGAACCATGTTTTCTGAAGTCTAAGTAAAAAAATGCTATTGTTCCAAAAAAACGACAACTTTAACTGAGGTTACCCATTTAAAATATAAAATATCAGAGGGGAGGTGGATGGGGCTGTGGGTGAAATTGGTGACAAGGATGAAGGAGTGCACTTGTGACAAGCACGGGGTGGTGTACGGATGTGCTGAATCACTATATGCTACACCTGGAACTATTACATTGTATGTTAATTAACTAGAATTAAAATAAAAATATATTAAAAATGAATAAAAGTAATTTAGTAGAAGAGAAAATTGGTAGTAATCTGTACTTAAAGAAATAATGAATATGATTATTTTGAACTTTAAACATGGGACAATAAATTTAAGAATTTTAGCACAAAGAGACCCCAGTATGTTATATTTAAATAAACCTACATCCATTGTGGCAAAATGCTGAATACTAAAGAAAAGAGAAAGCCTTAGAAATAACTAGAGAAAAAAGACAGATTTTTCAATAAAGGGCCATAATTACACTGACAGCGAACTTCTCTTTATAGGCAGTAGATGCCAGAGGCGGTGCCGGAAGACTCACCAGTACAGGAGACTTCAGTTCACGACTGCAAATCTGTGTCACTCACAGACCACTGAAGGAATACGGTGGTAGGCAAGGTAACAGCTGCCCAAAGATACCCACATCCTCATCAACAAGCCTGTATTTACATGGTAAAGGAACTTCACAGATGTGATTAAGTTGAGGATTTGGGGATTATCTTGGGTTATCTGAAAGTGTCTCATGTCATCCTAAAAACTCTTCAGAGTCAGAGAAGGAGATGTGACAGCCATAAGAGAGGTCAAGGTGACTTCACTGATGGCTTCGAAGATGGAGGAAGACTCGACAAGGCAAAGAATGCAGGTATACTGTAGACGACAAGCTCTGCCCTAGAGCCTCCAACAAATTTATTTTAGCATACAAAGGCACATTCAGAACTATAAGATAATCAATGTATGCTGTTTTAAAGCCAGTAAATTCATGCTACTTTGTTACAGCAACAACAAGAAACTAACACATGTATCTAAAACAATTCCTTCAAAAGGAATGTAATTCAACTATGTGTGTGTGTGTCACAACAGATGGTATACAGATAGAGGACAGAAAGGAAGAGACACAGAGACAGAGAAACACTTAGTGCCATATATTTTTTACTCAAAGCTAAGGTATGCTCTTGGAAGAGGATAAAAGGTAACGATTAATTTTACGTTGTGTTAAATGGAGTATATATTTAAAGGTTAAAAGGGACTTCTAAAATAATATTAATAAAATATATAACTTTGAAACAAGTAGAGGAAGCAATGTGAGCATAAGTAATCACTTTAATAAGTGTATACAAAGAAAATTTAAAAAATACAAAAACACAGAGAAAGCATGATAAATAGAAAACACAAAGTAATACGGTAAAAATAATTCCAGAAATGTTAGTTTCATAACAAATGAAAATGGATGAAACTTGCCCCAAGCCATGGGGGTGACCATGGCCTTCCATGAGGCTGCCCTGCAACCAAACATGGCCTCGGGTTACAGTACAATCACTAGAACTCCCATTGCTGGTAAACTGGAAGCTTGTGGGAAATGTATCAGACATTTAGGAGGTTTCAGAAAACAGTTGGCGGTGGAACTGGGGGAAAAGGTCTGGGAGTGGTGAATGACGAGTAAGAGAACATCAAAGAAGGTAAAAATCTGAGTCTAGATTCCAAGGTCAATATCCTTGTTGGGAAAGAATGGAATCCTGAGACCTAAGCTGTGAATATGTGGACTGACACACAGGTTTCTGTGAACCTTCAGAGATGTTAATAGAATTTATTGGAAGCCATAGAGACTTGCCACTACACCAGTCTGCTCATTCCTATGTTCCCTACAGGACAATATGCACCCTCTTCAAGATCTATCTCTCATAGCCTCTTATACACTGGATGGATAACCAAGATACAGTGACAATTAAGCTAGCCTGGGTTGGCACTGCACTCTGGCAAGCACTGGCTATGGTGCATAAACAATTAATCTTGTAACACTGAAAAAATAAAATAAACGTATCTGGGGAAAAATTTGCAAAAATCCCACTTCCTGCTGTCAGGAAGGGACAGCAATTCATCTGGACAAGAATAAAAACAAATTTGAGGCCTGGCTTTGCTTTGCTGTCTACTTGGCTATTGTTTGCCCCACTACCCTTGAGTTTTAAAAATGTGTGGTTTTTTGAACATGGGATGCCATATAATATCACAACAGACTAAAGAACCCACTTTATATAGCAAAGAAGATTCAATGGTGGGTAAAGCACCCAAACATAGAATCAACTAGTCATATCACACATCATATCATTCAGACACTGCCAACCTTCTGGAACAGAGTGTTATAGGCACAGCCTAGTGAGGATATGGTGGTGCCTTCTTCGAGGATGCAATTTGCACTCAGTCAAGAATTTTATATATGGCTATTCCCTACAGTAAGAATTAATGCATATAGGAAGAAAGGGGTGGAAGTGAGTGTGACCCTATTTATTGTCATTTGCAAAACCCCTGTTGGTCAATGTGTGCTTCCCATCCTCACAATTCTGGGCTCTACAACTTCAGAAGTCCTGTGTTATAAGCTCAGAATATACAGAAAGAGTTTCATTACCCTTCAAGAAATGTGTGCTCCATGGGCTCTTGGGGCTCTTTGTGATAACCCAGAAGGTAAGGAACTGTCATCTTGGTGTGTATTATAGACCACAGTCATCAGTAATGGGAGCAGGAAGAAATATGTTGATACACAAGTGACCCACCTGAGTGCATCTTGGTACCTCTTGACCAGTTTTGTTGGTAAAAGCAATAGTAGCCATAGCTGGAGAAGCGAAAGGTGACTAGGGGCTCTGGCCTCTCAAGGATGAGATCTGGATCACACTACCACTACCACCTAAGCCACTGAAACCAGAAGAGATAATAACTGAGAGTGAGAGCCCTTCTAAACTGACAGCAGAAGAGGAAGACAAGCATCAGCTGTGACCCCTTGTCTATGTTCATCAGGGAGGGATATCATTCATCTACTTATGATCCCTCTACTGTTTTTCCATGAATAGAGACTCCCTGGAACATCAGAGGAGCGAGTGTCAGAAAATGTTCCCTAGAAACACAAGGGAATCATTATAATGTATGCGGTGCTGCCTGCCCAGATCCCAGCTCAGAGATGAACAACTTCTACCCCCAATTGCTGAGGGTGCTACCAGCCTTCAGTGATAGACGTTCTTCAGAACTGTGTTAGTTAAAGCAAGCTACCCAGTTCAAGGACATGTTCCCATGGGTCTACTTCTCAGCTTTCAATAGACAGGTACACTATGTGATGTTTTTTATTTGAAATGAGAGATATGTATGTGTAGTAAGATTCCAAGGGGTTAATTTCATTGGAATCCCATGGAATCATCTGACCAGCATTCCTACTTTTTACCTCTCCACAGTCATGCCATTGTTGTAAGGTAGCCAGAACAGCCACAGCTTAATGTTATCCCACTTCAGGCCACAACAGACGGTCAGAGGAGAGTATCTGGCCTAGCTGGACCAATCCATTAATTCCCGAGGATGATAAAATAGCTACTGTCTTCCTAGTGCCTGACACTATAAAATATTAACCTTGCGATCTGTCAGCTACTACATGTTCTGTCACATAGAACTGAGAAATGGAAGTGGCGTGATTAAAAGTATGAAGTTAAGAATGCAGAGAAGAAGAAAGGAAAACTGGAAAAAATCCTAACAACAGATGAGTCACCCAGCCACATTTCTTTTTGTGAGTTTAATGAGGCAGAGTCCTCATAACAGATTTCATGTTTTGATTAAGCTACTTCAAAATGGGCTTGTGTTACTTATATGCAAAAGTCTAAACAAATGTCATTGAAAATATTTGTATATATAACATAAAACGTACCATAATTGCTCTGCATGATACCCACTTAAAACTTGTAATCTATCTAGCTATCAATGGCTCATCAACAACAATATATAAGAGTAGGATCTTGAGCCAAATGAAAAATGTGTCATCATTCATGCATTTTATGCATTCATTGTCCTTTTAAATCTCTCAATTACATGGATAATACTCTTCTACACGGGAATGAATCATTTCAGTTATATTTTCACACCCATAATTTTAAGTTATAAACATATTATAAACATTTATATGTTAATATACATATTTGGTATATGTAAAATTAAGTATATTGGCTTATTATTAACTTGATTTTAATCTAAGAGCACTAGAATTCTCCTAGTTGTTCTTTAAAAAGTTCCTTTCAAGGGGTGCCTGGGTGGCTCAGTGGGTTAAAGCCTCTGCCTTCAGCTCAGGTCATGATCTCAGGGTCCCGGGATCAAGCCCCACATCGGGCTCTCTGCTCAGCAGGGAGCCTGCTTCCCCCTCTCTCTCTGCCTGCCTCTCTGCCTACTTATGATCTCTCTCGCTCTCCGTCAAATAGATGAATAAAATCTTTAAAAAAAAAAAAAGTTCCTTTCAAGTGTAATGATTTCATTGTGCTTTCTATTAGTTTCCTAACATTTTATATCATTTTAGAAATTAATGGTCACAATTTACACTCATTCACTCACCACTAAATGTAAAAAGAAAGTAAACATTGACATGTTGACCCAACAATCATATAAATAGATATTACTAAGCTTAAATATTTACTGCACAATTTTAATGACTAATTTGTATTTAGTTATCTATGTACACAAATATATTTATTATACTTACATATATTTTAAATATTTATAGATACTGCCATTTACTTTTATCACATAATAAAATTAAATGTCTATCTTTAATGTTCCTTAAATTGAGAAATATTCCTATTCATGCTAAAAAGTACTCATTTTTTCCACCAGATTCAACAAATGGACATACAAATACAAGAACAAAAAATAATGATCTCATCTATATGCTAAACACATGAAGTTCTACAAGAAACATAACTAACCTATCATTAAGTGTTGTTTAAATCATAAAAAACACTGCACAGTGTCTGGCATAAATTTCTCAAAAAAATGTAGCTAATACATAATTTAAAGTAATCTAATGGGCATTGTGAGAAGGAAAGGAAGGATGAATGGGGGAAATCAGAGGGGGAGATGAACATGAGAGACTGTGGACTCTGAGCAACAAACTGAGGGTTTTGGAGGGGTGGAGGGTGGGGGGGGTGGGCAAGCCTGGTGGTGGGTATTGAGGAGGGCACGTATTGCATGG
>CM053617.1:238190-258776 GCA_028646535.1 Procyon lotor | reverse complement strand
AACAGAAGAATAAACATTGTTAAAATATCTATAGTGCCCAGAGTAATCTGCACTTTTAATGCCATCCAGATCAAAATACCATTGGCATTTTTCAAAGTGCGGGAACAAACAATCCTAAAATTTGTATGGAACCAGGAAAGACCCCAATTGCCAAAGAAATACTGAAAAAGAAAAACAAAGCTGGGGGCATCACGTTGCCTGATTTCAAGCTTTACCACAAAGCGGTGATCACCAAGACAGCATGGTACTGGCACAAAAACAGACACACAGAGCAGTGGAACAGAGTAGAGAGCCCAGATATGGACCCGCAACTCTATGGTCAAATAATCTTTGACAAAGCACGAAAAAATATCCAATGGAAGAAGGACAGTCTCTTCAATAAATGGTGCTAGGAAAATTGGACAGCTTTATACAGAAGAATGAAACTTGACCTTTCTCTTACACCCTACACAAAGATAAACTCAAAATGGATTAAAGACCTCAATGTGAGACAGGAATTCATCAAAATCCTAGAGGAGAACATAGGCAGTAACCACTTTAACATCAGCCACAGCAACTTCTTTCAGGACATGTCTCCAAAGACAAAGGAAACAAAAGCGAAAATGAACTTTTGAGACTTCATCAAGAAAAAAGCTTCTCCACAGCAAAGGAAACTGTCAACAAAACAGAGGCAGCCCATGGAATGGGAGAAGTTATTTTCAAATGACACTACAGACAAAGGTCTGATATATAAGATCTATAAAGAACTCCTCAAACTCAACACCCAAAAAACAAATAATCACATCAAAAAATGGGCAGAAGACATGAACAGACACTTCTCCAAAGAAGACATACAAATGGCTAATAGATACATGAAAAAATGTTCATCATCATTAGCCATCAGGGAGATTCAAATCAAAACCACACTGAGATACCACCTTACACCAGTCAGATTGGCAAAAACTAACAAGACAAGAAACAACAAATGTTGGAGAGGATGTGGAGAAAGGGGAACCCTCTCACACTGTTGGTGGGAATCCAAGTTGGTGTAGCTACTTTGGAAAACAGTGTGGAGGTTCCTCAAAAAATTAATAGAGCTACCCTATGATCTGGAAATTGCACTACTAGATATTTACCCCAAAGATACAGATGTAGTGAAAAGAAAGGCCATATGCACTCCAGTGTTCATAGAAGCAATGCCCACAATAGCCAAACTGTGGAAAGAACAGAGATGCCCTTCAACAGATGAAAGGATAAAGAAGATGTGGTCTGTATATACAATGGAATATTACTCAGCCATCAGAAATGATGAACACTCATCTTTTGCATCAAGACGGCTGGGACTGGAGGAGATTATGCTGAGTGAAAAAAGTCAAGCAGAGAAAGTCAATCATCATATGGTTTCACTTACTTGTGGAATATAAGGAATAGCAAGGAGGACATTAGGAGAAGGCAAAAGTGAAGGGGGAGAAATCAGAGAGGGAGACAAACCATGAGAGACTGTAGACTCCAAGAAGCAAAGTGAGGGTTTTAGAGGGGAGGAGGTGGGAGGATGGGTTGGTCCGGTGATGCGTATTAAGGAGGGCACATATTCCATGGAGCACTGGGTGTTATATGTAAACAATGAATCTTGGAACTAAAATGATCAAAACTAATGATGTACTGTATGGTGATTAATATAACATAAAAAAATTATCAATACCAACTATGTAAAACACATCCTATGTACTTGGTGAAAGGACACAAATGTGAATCAAACTGTTCTCATCAACAAATTTTCAATTGCATGGGAGATCAAAGTTTTACATACATAGTTAATAGACATAATAAACGCTGCCCAAATGACAAGGGAGATGAACCTACTGTACTCAGCAGAAAAACCAAACATGGCAAGAGAGCTTCCCTTTTCTGGCCTTTTTTGTTCAAAGATTTTATCTCTCTATATGAGAGACTGAGATAGAGATTGAGAGAGAGAGAACAAGCACAGGCAGGCAAAAGGGCAGAGGGAAAAGGGAGAAGCAGACTCCCCACTGAGCAGGGAGCCCGACATGGAGCTCCATTTCAGGATCCCAGAATCATGACCTGAGCCAAAGGAAGACGTTTAACTAAATGAGCCTGTCAGGTGCCCATCTTCTGCCCATTTTGAGAGTGCACCCTTGCCCACAAGCTGAGTTGGGAAGAAAATGCAGCAAAGTTGTAGAGATCATAAAGCCAAGCAGAAAAACTATCTTAATTTTTAAATTTAATTTTTAAAGCTTTATAGAGTTTGCAATATTTTGTTTTTATTACTTTCTTCAAAAGTATGCTAAAGATGGTTCCCCATCCCAAATTCGAAGCACTTTGTTTAAAACACAACCATGAACTGTATATAGGAGAGAACTGATAGGAGAGAAACATGTACCTGTCTTTCAAAAGCAGAATAGAAGATTCCAATGGTGCATTGTTTTGAATATTTTCTCAGGTGGTAAACCTCCCGAAGGGAAAGGATCTACAGAGTCATGGATCTACAGAGGAGGAAGGGGAAGAGAGCCAGAGAGACAGTGTTCTTGTTGAAAGTGGGAGAACTTGCCCTATTCTGATGGAGGTTTATGTAGCATCAAGTCTCTTCTTTCTTTTCTCTTGCCAAAATTAGTTCAGTGATGCCTCCTGGCCTTTGGAAATGGCTTTCACTTTTCATGGACTTCCCACATTGAGGCCCACTATTATCCAAGCTCTGACACCATGTCTAGCCCTTGCTTGCAAGGGGTATCAGAGCACCTGCTGAGTCAGAATTCCCTTCCCTCGCCTGAGTTCCTGATTGAATCATCTTGCCCAGGCCATAAATATGATCCTAATCCTAGGACTTTAAAATATTTGAAGCTAACAACTCTTACTGTTTTTTTTTCCTTGAGCTTTCTCTCAAATTTCCCAAGTTTTTTTCTCTTCCAAAAGGGGTAAAGCTTGAGCCTTGGTCTCATAAACGCTTATTCCAAATCGTCACTTATTCCCAAATTCCAAAATCCACTGCTCTTCCTTGGCTCAGCACCCTCTGAGTGACAGCCTACTCTTGATCTTCATTGCCCTGCACACCCCAATATGTTATTGATATGTAATCTGAGACTTGTGGAAATGTTTTCATATTTTCGAGCTGTATGGTTTCACTCCATCTGCTGCCAAGTCTACCCGGATATATATAGGCAGCCTTGAAAATATGTAATGCCAATGAGGAGCCCATAAATAATTTGACATTGTGTTTTCTAGGTTTACTTGTTAATTTTTATGGCTTCAGTAATACAAATCCAGCTAATAATCCTCTCTGCTTTGGTTTTGTGAACATGCTTCATTAAGGAAGTTTATTGTCCCATTAATAAATCAAAATAAAATTTAATCAAACATATAAATGCTGTTGGCAAGCATCTGCTTGGACTTAACAACTCACAATTTTAATGTGTGACTTTGTATGCTGAATGCCAACATTACACCTTGGGTTTGAGTTGTGTGTGTGTTTTTTTTTTTTAAGATTTTATTTATTTGACAGAGAGCAAGATCACAAGTAGGCAGAGAGGCAGGCAGAGAGAGAGGGGGAAGCAGGCTCCCCGCTGAGCAGAGAGATTGACGTGGGGCTCAATCTCAGGACCCCAAGATCACGACCTGAGCCTTAGGCAGAGGCTTTAACCCACTGAACCACCCAGGTGCCCCTGGTTGTGCGTGTTTTTCTATGTGTGTGTGACACTGAGACCTTCTCAACTCCAGAGTAATAAAAGCTAATGCTGACCACACCAGAAGGGAACATTTGGAAAGTGGTGTGTATTTAAAGAAGGTTCATTCATCCAATTTTGCCCATTAGACTTCTGTTAAAATCTTTCCATTGCTGCTCTTTGGATTGCTGTGTCTCACACAAATAGAAAATATATAAGTTACACATAGTTTCAGGCTTTATCTGTCTCTTAATGCTGGGTTAGTGTTCAGAGTCTGTTGGAATCACATGACAGTAAGATCTAAGGCCAAAAGAGAGGATGGACTTACAACAAAACGATAAAGGTCATGTTTTTCTTTGAGAAAAAATCTTCAAGTGTTTACATATGCAGACAGATACATACACATACAAAAATCAAATGCAAAGAAAAATTTAAATAGCCATTAAGGAAATTATCATTATGACATGTTTTTGCTCTTCCTTTCTAATTTTCAAAACAATTCCAATCAAATTCTGATCAAATAGAGATGATAAGTGCCAGAAGATATCACCCATGAATATGGCCACAACAGTTAAGAATATAATGTAGCTTTTACAGTTGATCAGTTAATTATAATATCCTTTTAAGCAGTACTGTAAAAACATGAACATGCACAGAGTCAAAAAAAGGCAAAATATATATTTAAAAAGCTACATGCAAACAACACATTCTAAAAAAAAGCAAAAGTGGTATTATCTTAAAACTGTAAATTTTTCTTAATTTTTTTATTATGTTCAATTAGCCAACATATAGTAGTACATTAGTTTTTGATGTAGTGATCAACGATGCATCGATTGCATACAACCCCCAGTGCACATCACAACAGGTGCCCTCCTTAATACCCATCACCTGGTTACTTCATCCTCCCACCCCCTCCCTTCTTAAACCCTCAGTTTGGTTCCCAGAGTCAAGGATTTCTCATGGTTTGTCTCCCTCTCTGATTTCTTCCTGTTTAGTTTTCCCTCCTTCCTCTATGGTCCTCTATGCTCATTTTATAAATTAACAGCTACATTTGTTCTCTTTGGCAAGAAATCTAAGAAGTGTGGGGTGCCTGGGTGGCTCACAAGGTTAAGTGTCTGCCTTTGGTTCAGGTCATGATCCCAGGCTGCTGGGATTGAGTCCCACATCAGGCTCCTTACTCCTCGGAAAACCTGCTTCTCCCTCTCCCTCTGCCTCTGCCTGCTGCTCCCCCTGCTTGTTCTTTCTCCCTCTCTCTCTAACTCTCTCTCCCTCAAATAAATAAATTAATCTATAAAAAAAAAGAAATCTAAGAATTTCTTTTGGATTATAAACCATTTCCTACCCACATGCACTTAAGAAAAGAAATACAGTCAACCTTTGAACAATACAGTTTGAACAGCACAGGTAGCCACACACGTGGATTTTTTTTTCAATACAGTAGAGTCCTGGAAATGTATTTTTTCTTCCTTTTTGATTTTTTTAATATTTTTTCTCTAGCTTTATTGTAAGAGCAAGGTACATACATCATACATACAATATCCAAAATATGTGTTAATTTACTTTATGTTATCAGTAAGGCTTCCAGTCAACAACAGTAGGCTGTTTGTAGTTAGGTTTTGGGGAGTCAAAGTTAGAGGTGGATTTTCAACCCTTCAAGGAGTCGGTGCCCACGTCCCCTGTGTTGTTCAGGAGTCTACTACAAATCCTCAGTCTTCATCTTCATTTCTTTCAATGAGATATGCCAATTCCTTCTGCCTTTAGGTCTTTGAACTTTCTGCCAGACCTTTGTGTGGCTGCCTTCTCTTGGTCATTGTCCCTCTGCTCAGACCATGCTTCCCTGAGTATCTGAGGCAATACAACCTTTTGCAGGACATCCTAACCACAGTAGAGAGTTCCCCTTTACCACTCAGCACTCAAGGTTTGTTTTCTCTTTCTTTCCTTCTTTTTCTTTCTTCTTTCTTCTTAGAGCTCAGTACTATCAAAACTATTTACTTCCTTATTTATTGTCTGTCTTACTTCAACAAAATGTGAGCACTCCAGAGAATAGTTGTTGTCCAAAATGCTCCCTGGAGCAGCACAACACACCACATAGTTGAATGGATTTCAAATGAACCATTCTGTATCCCTAAGACTGAGCTTTACTTTTACCCTGCAGACTCAGCTCTTTGCAAGATAAGATAAGATAAGATAAGATAAGATAAGATAAGATAAGATAAATAAAAATTTAAAATGCTGAGAAAAACAGAAAGAAGTGTGTACTAGTGTTCTCAATGCAGCTCTTTGGTCCCCTTGTGAACACACTTGTAAGTGTTCACAATATTGACTATGACTTACATAGGTCAGTGTTGACAAGCAAGTGACTTTGAAGAGAGGCCTAACTGCCTATAAAAAAAGATAAACAATTCTACAGGCTAAAACTTGACCCACAGGGTCCAGTAATGCTGCTTCATTTCATAGACTGTGTATGTTTTGTTAAAGTTGAGGGAGAGATTAATACAAATTCAACGTTAGCCATTTTTCACAATAACTTATTTACAAGCAAATAAAAAGTGTAATTTGATGTAGTGATTTAAAAAAGCCAATAAAAATGGCTGCCTTTATATTAATATTTGATTTAACACTGTAGATTTTTCTGTCCAATATGCTATCACATTCAATACTTCATCTGATCCTAAAAACAAAATTTTGAAGCTGGTTAATACTGCTCTGTTGTTTTTCAGTGAAAAAAAATATATAATGTAATTGATGAATGAAAAAAAATATAATGTAATTGATGAATGAAAGAGACTACAGCAGAGATAGAGAAATGCAATGAATGTTAGGCTTCAAGCACTGATGGGAGTAGAGAGGTGGAAGTCAGGGTATAAACAACTTTCTCTATGGTCCATGTGTGTCTCACAGCTGCTCCCTCCCCTTCTCCCCTTCATATTCTCCCTCCTTCCCTGTCTCCTCTCTTTTCATTCCTTTTTCTCTCCAAATTTACCTGTAGTGTCTACCTTCTCTCCATAGTCCACTCTTAAAACAGTATTTTTGGCTCATTGAAAATGACCCAAAATGTCCATGAGTAAATCCTTGAATATGCATGAATTACTTACAAAATTCCATGTAGACAGTATGGCTCATTCAATTTTGAAATGTATTTTTACAACCATTCACATATTTTAATAAAAGATTCTTCTTCAGTCACACATTATGCTCAGACTTTCTTTGAAATTCTTAAGACAACTGGGTTTGTACATATTTGTATCCTCAGATTTTTTGCTTAAATATTAATTTCAGGGACATCTGGGTGGCTCAGTCAGTTAAGCATCTGCCTTTGGCTCAGGTCATGATCCCAGGGTTCTGAGATCGAGCCCCACATCAGGCTCCTTGCTCAGTGGGGAGTCTGCTTTTCTCTCTGCCTGTCTTTCCCCTTGCTTGTGCTTTCTCTCTGGAAAATAAATAAAATCTTTAAAAAAAATTAATTAATTTCATTTGATAATTTTCCCTTCCTGAACCTACTAATAACATCACCTCTGCAGAACAAGGTAATATCACCTCTTCCGAATTCACAATTTTCTTTATGTTCACGTATTTTATGTCACACATCCATTAATTTCTTATAATCAATTTATTTTTGAACACATTTGGAGGGCAAGTTATTATACATGTTGAATCATCGTGGGAGATTACAGAATGGGCCAGTAATAAAGTGATCCAAGATAATGTAAATTCAGGATAAAAGTAACATCTTGGGATAACCTCACTGATTAAAGACTCAACAATATAATTACACATGGATTTAGTATCAAGTTCTGAAAACAAACATTCTCCTTCCAAAACTCCTTCCAAAACTCCCTAGAACTCTGGCAAATCCTAACATTTGATCTATCAGAAATAAAAATGGTACCTTATGGTCTTGCTCTGTCTGTACATTTCTTCTGCCATGCCAAGATAAAATTGCAGCAAGTGATTATTTTGTTTTTGAGCATGATGAATAATGACTTTTTGCTGACAAAATATTGAAAGCCATTAATTTCATGTGAATATTCAGTGTGAAAATTTCTCTTATAACCACAACTCAATATGAACCTGAATCACTGTATCCATCCCATCACATTATGCAGGCTCAGCCTCCTCTTCCATTACCCTGGAGACAAGCCGACAAAGTACAAAGCTTTAGTTCTGGTTTTTTTCTTGGTGGGAAAATAATGATACAATGGATAATTTAGGTCCTCATTTCAGCCAGCATTAAATCATAGACCTGAATGCTCTAACAGTTTGGAGGTCTCCCTTGTCTGGCATCTATAGTATATATAAAGTTTGTTTGAAAAAATAAATTTAGTATTATTAAAAGATACCATGTAAAAAATGTGGCTTCCTTCTACAAAAAATACACGTTGTATTTCACTAGAAAAACTTGATTAGGATTTCACATCCAATTTCCTATTCAAAAAAGTTATTTTCAGGCTCCTGGTTAAGTTAAGTTAGAGGCACTCTACTTTTCCACAAGCTGTCACCTCGTGTCAATTATCTCTTCCCCAGCTCAAGTGATTTACCTGATCTTCCTGGAACACATATTTCAAATATTTCAGTGGTCTTTACTACCCCTCATATGCAATTTCCAGAAGCTTATCCGTTTTCTGCTTACTGCAAAAGCACATTAGCTTCTCAGCTTCTGAGGAGTCACGAAAAGTGGAAGATTGAATAAATATTCCTTTTTCTTCTCTGTCATAATTCCCATAAAATGATAACAAATACTACATACAGGTAAAAACCTCTAAGAAGAGCATGAAAAGACCATCAGTATAAGGTTAGAGAGAAATAAATTTCAAGAAAGAAAGAAGGACAGGACAGGACAGGAAAGGAAAAGGAAAAGGAAAAGGAAAAGGAAAAGGAAAAGGAAAAGGAGCAGTAACAGTAACCAGCAAAGTGGGCCTGAGAAAAAAAAATGTCTTTGAGTTTGTAAGGTGGATATAATCCAGAAGGAGGCAGAAACCCAGACAGCATCAGTATCAGAATAGCCAGATACTAAAGAAAGTGGGATTGACCTGAGACAGAAAACATGAAGATGTACTGCATGGAAAAGACGACCAGCCCCATGCTTCTCTTCATCCAGAATGCAAGAAATGCTCAGCAATTACATGATTTCCTCAAAGACAAAATAATGTGACAGAGAAATTCTATTAAGAACATTAATATTTCCCAAGCAAAGACCTGTAATTTCTGGAATATTAAATTTTGAGTTCATTTTCCAGGACTTACTGAGAAAGAGGGAAGAAAAAAAAAAGATGATAACAAAACTATTATTAAGCTTCAGTACCCCTGGAAGCTGGCTCTGTAAGCCTCTTTCCACATGTATACGCATGCAGAACTCATTTTCATGTCAATTCAATCATAGAATAAATGTTTCCACTTTAAAAACATTAAATTTTAGCTATCTGAATGCAACTAAAGGAGATAACCAAGCTAAAAGTTTTCTGAATATCTTTCCACAAAAGTATGGTAACTTTTGAAAAGAAATATTTCTAATATTAAAAAGGAAGCAATACTAAGATATTAACCAAGCTATTTTTTGGACTCCATGTTTATATTTTACAACTCAGTATTGAGTATAAGGTATGAAAATTGAGAAAATTGTCAGTTATAATTCTTCCCAACTTCCCATCTTTTACTTTCCGATACTAAGTTTGGAAATTCATCATTATTTCTACTTTGTCAAATTTATAACATTTAAGTTGTTCTCCAATGAGATTTCTGCCCAGAATTTTAAGGTTATTCATATACTACCAGTCATTTTAACACAATTCAGTTTGAACAACCTGAGGTGGATTGCATTTCATTTTTAAGCACTGTCTTTTCCCTTCTGAAGGGCACATGACACAAATGCAGTGTGAAGTGTAATACATACACAGAAAAATACTGAAATCATGAGGTATAATAAATGATTAGGTCAATATCCTTATAACCATGTCAAAAAACAGGCCATAACCCTAACCCCAGACTCCTTTCTCTTTTCTTTTTTATCCACTATAGTGACAAGAATGATAACCACTTACTGATTTTTTTATATAATGTCATTTTATATATTAGCTCTAAGATATTATTTATTTTTATGTTTTAGAATTGTATACAGATTGAACCATGTTGTTTTGTGTCTTGCATCTTTCACTGAAACATAGCGTTTCAGTGAAAGATGCAAGACACAAAACAACTTACTCCATGTAATTTTGTGCAGTGGTTATTTGTTTCCATTGCTCTTCAGTATTCCACTACATGACCATGCAGCTTACTCATCCACTCTATTTTTGATGGTTATGTTTGCTAATTCCAATTTTTATCATGCACTGCGCTGCTGTGAACACTCTTCTATATCTATCCTGGTACCCTGATTGGGCTCTAGATACGCATTACTTTGACTTAACTAGATAATGCCAATGCTAACCACAGTCTCTATACAGATTTACATACCCACAAAGAAGTGTACAAGAGATTCTGTCACTCTTCATTCTTATAACCACACAGCACTGATTCTCCTGTCCCAAATGAAGTTGAACAGCTGTTTAATACATTCATTGGCTATTTCGATTTGTTTCTATGCAAGGTGTCAGTTTTCCACTGGGTAATCTCTTTTTCTTACTGTTCCCTCTGTTCAAAAAATAACAGTTAATTGGGTTAATTCCTTCTTATCTTTTTAGATTTCCAATACAGAAAGTTAGTTTTGTTTTCGTTTTGTTTTGTTTGAGAGAGAGAGAGTGTGTGTGTGTGCATGAGAGAGAGAGAGAGAGAGCAGGGCAGGGGAGGGCAAAGAGACAATCTGAAGCAAGCTCTATGTTCAGCATGAAGCCTGACACAGGGCTTAATCTTAAGACTCTGAGATGATGAGCTGAGCCGAAATCAAGAATTGGGACACTGAACCAACTGAGCCACCCAGGCGTCACTAAATAGATTTTTTTTTAATTACTTTGTCAGAGGTATTTAGTTATTGTCATGACAAGGTTAATTTAAATAACGTTCAGGAGAAAACTCCTTTTGCTCTCTGGAAGCTTTTAGAATCTTAAGCTAAATGTTCTGAAATTTCACAATGATCTCTCCCAGCACAGGGTTTTGTGTAGGTTGTTTGGTGTAATCTTTCATTCTGAAGGCTCAAATCCTTGGATTCTAATATAGTTGATCCATATTATTTGCAGATTCCATATTTAAAAATTGGCCTACACATTAAAAATTATTTGGAGCCTCCAAATCAGCACTTGGGCACTTTGTGGTAGTTCATGAACAGGCACAGAACTGCTGGACACAAACATTTCCAGTCAAACAAAGTAAAGCTTGGCTTCTTGTCCCCCCCCCCCCCCATCCTTTCCTCAGTTCATTTAGGGCCATGTTTTTCACATTTTTGTATTTTTTCTTGATGATTTAACTGTTTAAAAAGTCTCCCAGCATCATGCTCAAGTGTTGTCTGGTGTTCCTAAATGCAAGGCTGTAATGTGGTTCATGGAAAAAATACATGTGTTAGAGAAGCTTCATTCATGCATGAATTACAGTGCTGTTGGTTAGGAGTTCAGTAAGTGTTAATGAATCAATAAGGTACATCTGGAAAAAAAAGAATTTCACCAGTCAATGAGACCATTCCAGAAAGTGCTAAAGTAACATCTACCATGCATGATGAAGCTACAGAAAAGGAAGTGTGGCTAAGTTTGTGAATTCATGAGGTAATGACCCATTTTTGAAAAACCATAGTGGATGACATTATTGTGAAGCTGAAAGCAAATAAACTTAAAGTCACATTACCAGGATCAGGAAAATGCTGAACTCTTCTCAGATAGTGCTCGATGGCTTGGATATTTCAAAAGGTAATATGGCATGAAAAATGTAAAACCTACCAGTGAGGCAAGTTCTACATGTCAAAGATTGTAGAAAAATCTTTATAACCCCTGTTAACTATTATTCAGGAATGGATTTATGGAAGAGTGGGCTTTCAATCGTGAAGAGATTCTAACATCAACGGTGTTTCAGTTCATAGAATTGCTGTGACCAGAGGATTCCAAGTACTCAATCCTGTATTTCCCCAAGAAGCCAAAGTTCAGTATCAATAAACCGAGGTGTTCATGAATCTGTTACTGAACTCAAACTTGTCCATGCACCCAATGCACAGTAAGCCAAGGTCTGAGATAACCGGTTTTGAAGCAAAGAAAACTTTATTATTAGAAGGGCAGCCCAACAAGCAGGCAGGAGATCATTCCCAAAGCTGTGTTGCATTACTGAGTCTAGGGACAGCTTATGTACATGAGAGCAGGGGAAGAGGTTTCTTGAAAGCTTGATGGGAGGGGGATGTCTTGAAACAATCAGTAGGTGTACATCCAATGATAATGAGGCATTATTTGGAACCTGGTATGATCAGATACCCATTAGGTTTCTATAATCAGTGGATAAACAGAAGTAGGGGTAAAAAGACAAAATTAGTGACTGATCAAGCATGAGGTTAAGAGGTACATAAAATATAATTAAGTAGGGAAAAAAACAGAACATGGACCAAGGTTAATAAAGCAACTAATACAACTATAGTTCTTATGCTTTCAAAACAGGTCCAGGAACCAAGAGTCTGGCTTCAAATCCATAACCATAATTGACTGGAATCAATACAGGGAAGGATCAATGACTAGCTTATTATCCTGGTGGCATATGTGAATTGTGTTTGCTATCAGTGTAGCAGCATATATAGCAAGGAATATTTCTGCTGCCTCTTGCAGAAGGGAAAAACAATTAGAGTCCATCGAGGGGGAATAAAATGAGTATCAAGAGAGTGTCTGAAGGAATTGAGACGAGTTAGCCTGGGCAAAGGATCCTTTGGAGGCACATGAAGGACATCTTAAAGTATCTGAGCATGTAGCACACTGTGTATCTAACATTTATTTTTATTTCTTAAGACAGTAGAACT
This sequence comes from Procyon lotor, assembly GCA_028646535.1. Classification (NCBI taxonomy): domain Eukaryota; kingdom Metazoa; phylum Chordata; class Mammalia; order Carnivora; family Procyonidae; genus Procyon; species Procyon lotor. Next base: position 246,206 of record CM053617.1, on the reverse strand, counting down.
GGAAGCAATGGTTGAGAAGTTACAAAAAGGAAAATTTCAACTAGCTGTTGTAACTATGTTGACACATAAATTCATTCAATAGTGAAACTGGATACTCTGAGGCATTTTGTGTTTCCCTTCATTGCCATAATTAATCAGAAATAGAACAGTGCTTTGTCAGGGAGGCTGTGCAGGGACTTTTTCTTTGGGTACAAGGATGTACCAAATGATGTTTTTTTGTTTGTTTGTTTTTTTTTTAAAGATTTTATTTATTTAACAGAGAGAAACACAGCGAGAGAGGGAACACAAGCAGAGGGAATGGTAGCGGGAGAAGCAGGCTTCCTGCAGAGCAAGGAGCCCGATGCGGGGCTCGATCCCAGGACCCTGGGATCTGACCTGAGCCGAAGGCAGACGCTTAACGACTGAGCCACCCAGGCACCCCCCAAATGATGTTTAAGTTCCTCCTACCTCTAATTCTCCAAAACAGTGTATATTACTCTTATTATGAAATGTATTAATAAAACTAAATAATTAGGTAATAACGTGAACAGAAAAAATGTCAGTTAGATAAATATGACTTTTAATAAAACCCACTTGCTTTATATAAATAATTTGCCGTGGGATCTTGCTACATTATTTGAAATTAAGAAACAACCCTTCTTTTAAATATGATTCAGCAGAGAACTATAAAGCAAAACAGAATTGAACAGTGTAGAGCAACAGTAACCACAGGAGCAATTGGTAGAAAAAAAGAATGGATGCACAGGATTAATTAAATTACAAATGCAATCACCTCGAGGGAAACTAAAAACAGGCTAGAGAACAAATAGTCATTCATCAATAACTGCATTTAATTAGTCATTCTAGAAGTTAAAGAGACAGGTCCTCTGGAGTTAAACAGAACTGAATTAATATACTGGTACCACCATGTCTGTTTTTGTATCCTCATCTCTAAGAGTGACAACATCTTGGTTTTTTCATTTGTAAAAACAAATAAATAATAATAACATTTCATTGAGTTACTATAAAGATTATATTAGACAATTAATGTAAAGGACCGAGTATGGTACCAAGAACAGAGTATAACCACTGAAAATGTTAGTAACAATAGCATCATCAATAATAGTACTGTCATCATCCCTATCAGGCTGGCGATAACAAATGATTTCATTGAGAAGACAGCTTAAGAGCAGGCTATTGAAGACAGGCTAAGCATTAGATATGAAATGGTGGTAAAGGAATATTCGTGGAGAACAATACACTGTAGGGGAAAAAACTCATACATAGTATGTAAAACAAGACGCAGTTTGACTGCTAATCTGATGACCAATTCTATGAAAGTATAATTAATGAAAACCTCAGTCTTCCATTGGTCAGATAAAAAAAGATTTATACCTAAAAAACAAAAAAAAGATTTACATCTTCACTGACTCTGATCATTCTCCAGTAGCCCACAGTTGTTAAATCAGCAAATCTTTTCTTACATTTTTTTTTTAATTTTATTTTAAAATATATTTTTAAAACGTTGACTAACTGTCATCATCACCATGACCACCACCATTCTGGGCAAAGAAATCATCATTTCCTCCTTTATGAAATTTTGGAACAGTAGAAGAAACTTATCCAAAATTTGCAAATCAAAAAGGAATTCAGCACGTCCTTTCAATGTCATAGAGGATCATTATTTAACAAGCCTGCACAAGGAACATTTAGTTTTGACAAAGATAGCCTTCAGTTTCTGTCAGCTTGACTAAACATTAGACAGGCTTCTTCCTGAGTCTAGGCCCCTGACCTCCCTTTTCATAGAACATTTACTGTAGGAAAGGTGTCACTGTAAATTTCTTCTCTGTCTGTTTTGTGACGTATGTAAAAGATTTTTAAGGCCTCTAGCCAGTTTTATGACCCAGGAATATTTTTCTCAAGGACTTGGGAGCCATTCCTTTGAAATGTAAATTTAAGGAAGGTAGAGTCTTTTTCTCCCAGACACTGTGGCTGGGGGGGCGGGGGGAGGTTGGGGGGTAGCAGCCTAACTTCAATGGGTGTCAATTAGCAAAAACAGCAGGCCTAATCACAGACTAAAATATTTGAAAACTCAGGATAACATATTCCACTGATCAACCTCCCCACTAACATCCTCCAGTATTTTTCTACTCACTTCAGAATTAAAAATTCCCCTACCTTCTAGTTCAGTAGAGCTAAGTTCAGACTTGAGCGCTAGCTTCCACCCTCCTTCAATAGCCTTGAATAGTTTTCCTGTCTATTTAACTTTGGTGCAAATTTTGCTTTGTGATTCTCCTAAAGAATGTACATGTCTTTGATATTATTACATTTTGTTACAGCTCAGACACTATGAGGATACGTATTAAATTATAAATTTCTCTCTGATAGAAAAGAAGACCTAAGAGATTTTAAAAGTTTACAAATAATAAAAATCTCAGTAAGAAAAAAAAAAAAAAACATTGTAAAATCTAAAGTACAGGTCTGGTAAAAACTCACAAAACTAGTAGTAGAAGAAAAGAATTTCCTAAACCTAATAAAGGCATCTACAAAAATCTTACAGCTAACATTGTACTTAATGATGGAAGACTGAATTTTTTGTCCCTAATAAAAGGAAGAAGACAAGAATGTCTCTCCTCACCACTTCTATATAGCATTGCACTGAAGGTTCTAGCCAGTGCAATGAGATAAGAAAAAAAGAAATAAAAAGTCATCAAAGTTAGAAAGATGTAAAACTCTCTTTAGTTAGAGATGACACAATTGTCAATCTAGAAAACCCTATGGAATCTAGGAATTAAGTATTGGAACTGATAATTGAGTTTAGCAGGATTATAGGAATCAAGATCTATATTCTAAAATCAACAGTATTGGGGCGCCTGGGTGGCTCAGTCAGTTAAGCGTCTGCCTTCAGCTCTGGTCATGATCCCAGGGTCCTGGAATCAAGCCCTGCATTGCCAGTTTGGCAGAAAACCTGCTTCTCCCTCTCCCACTCCCCCCTGCTTGTGTTCCCTCTCTTGCTGTGTCTCTCTCTGTCAAATAAATAAAAAATAAAATCTTTTTAATTAATTAAATCAACAATATTTCTATCCAGTAGTAACAGATAAGTGAAAATTTTAAAATATCATTTAAAATAGTACCCAAAATACCAAATACTTAGGGATAGATCTTCCACAAGATATGAAAGACCTATACACTGAAAACTCCAACTTTCCTGAAAGGAATTTAAGTGGACCTAAATAAATGAAGACAAACATATTTGTCTTCATCAGACCAAAAAAAATCCATATTGTCAAGAAAGCACTTCTCTCCAAACTGACCTATAGCTTCAATGCAACCCCAATACATATTGCACCAGGCTTTTTTTTTTTCCACCAGAAGTTGACAAATGTATTCTAAATTTCTAACAGAAATGCAAAGGGCCTAGAATGCCATAACTTTGGGGAAAAAAATTGTGGACTCCTATCATATTTAGCTCTTAATATTTTCCTCTCTTTTCTCTTCAATCCTTTCTTCTACCCTGTCTTCCCGGATTTCTCTTTCTGTAATTCCTAAAGGACATATGTTAAATAATCTCATATTTTATTACATGCATCCAATCTCCTTATTCTCCCATACTAATAAAATAGTTATTTCCATTTGGCATCTTTTAGTACTGACATAGAGAGAGAACTCAGAAAACTGAATTTTGTGCATATAGAACAAAATATAAACCTCTTCATCCCCAACAATATAAAATTAAAAGTACAAAGGACAGAGGGTAGATATTTTAAAATGATGAAGTAAGTGGTGGGAGTATAAGGGCAACTAACCATATCTTAAATAGTGAGTAGCGAGGAGTCATCACATTAGCCACAGTGTAGGGTACAAGAACAAATGACCTAGTTTTATGGTACAGAGTTATAGAAATAATCAATAAAAAAGAAAGAATAATTTGGAGTTCTAGACATTCAGTCAGGGGTCCTTTGTACATGTTAAAAAAAAAAAAGCAAAAAACAATCTAATTCAAAAATAGAGGAAGTAGGTGGGAGGAAGCATAAGAGTGAGAAACCCTACCTCTCATAGCAAGAATCTATACAAAATACCATTGCTCCTAGATAAAGAAATAACTTTAAAAGAATAGCATTGAGGTGCCTGGGTGGTTCAGTTGGTTAAGCATCCACCTCTTGATTTCAGCTCAGATCTCATGGCCCTGAGATTCAGCTCCGCCTCAGACTTCACACTCAGAAGGGAGTCTGCTTGAGATTCTCTCTTCCTCACCCACTGCCTCTCTCCTAGCACTCTCTCTTTCTCTCTCTCTCTAAAGTAAATAAGAATTTTTTCAAAAAGAGGATCATTAGCATTATAGAAGTAATCAAAAGAATGAAAAACAAAGTGTTGAATGTTTTACTTATTTTATGGGAGGCTTATTTTTGGACAGAAATATTATGTAAATGTTTTAAATGTACATTTCTGTATTATAATGTATATCATCACGTGAATATGCAGGTTCAATTTTAAGAACTGAATTTAAATAATATATATCTATTTTTCAATGAACCAAGCCAGGTATTATACATACTTGAATAAAAGAAAAATATGGTTTTCAAAAATAAATAAAATACAGGGCTCCAATAAGAAATATAATTCAATAAAATGATATTGTTTTAAAAATCAGTCATAAGTAATAATCAGAAATTCAGGAAAATACGTAACTACAATAATGGTGCTACATCTAATAAGTAGAAAAGTAAATGCTCAACAATGAGGAAATTGTTAAATGTTATGAAATACTATGCAGAGCTTTAAAGTAATGTTTTTGAAAAACTTTAGATTACATAAGAAAAAATTACTATCTGGTAGCAGGTAAAAAAAAAAATCGCTACCAAAATTTATGTACACATAATAACATAATACTTTAGTTAAGACTTATTTTTCTCAAACTATTCAAAGGAATAGGTAGCATACCTCAACATAATAAAGGCCAAATATGAAGAATGCATAGCTAACCTCATACTCAATAGTGAAAAACTGAGAGCTTTTCCTCTAAGATCGGGGAGAAGAAAAGGATACCCATTCTCACTACTTTTATTCAACACAGTCCTAGCAATAGCAACCAGAAAAGAAAAAGAAATAAGACATCCAAATTGATAAGGAAAAAGTTAAATTTTCATTATTTGCAGATGACATACTTTCTATATTTACATACACAGAAAGGCCTTAAGAATCCACCAAAAAAAAAAAAAAAAAAATAGTAGAAGTAATCAATGGATTCAGTAAAGTAAAAAATGAATTCAGTAAAATTCATACAAAATTAATATACACAATTGGCTATTTTTATACATCTGTGACAAAGTAGCAGAAAGTGAAATTTAAAAAAAATTCCATTCACAATTGCACCAAAAATGAAACACTTAGAAATAAACTTAACCATGGAAGTCAAAGACCTTTACTTCTAAAAACCATAAAATTTTGTTCAATAAAATTAAAGATAACACAAATAGAAAAACACACCATGATCAATTTGAGAATTAATATTGTTAAAATGTCCACACTACCCAAAGCAATTTACAGATTCAATGCAATCCTTATCAAAATGCCACAGCATTTTGGGGATCCTGGGTGGTTCAGTGCGTCAAGGCCTCTACCTTTGGCTCGGGACATGATCTCAAGATCCTGAGATCGAGCCCCACATTGGGCTCTCTGCTGAATAGAGAGCCTGCTTCCCCTTCTCTCTCTGCCTACTTGTGATCTCTCTCTGTCAAATAAATAAATAAAATCTTTAAAAAAAAAATACCACAGCATTTTTCACAGAACTAGAACAAATAATACTAAAATATGTATGGAACCACAAAAGACCCCAAATAACCAAAGAAATCTTGAAAAAGAACAACAAACCTGAAGGTATTACCATCCCAGATTTCAAGATATACTACAAAGCTATAGTAACCAAAACAATATGGTACTGACACAAAGACACACTGATCAATATGAAAATCCAGAAATTAACCCATGCTTACACAGTCAATCTGAGAAAGGAGGCAAGGATATACAATGGGGAAAAGACAGTTTCTTTAACAAATGGTGCCGGGAAACCAGAAAAAATAATAAAACTGTACTACTTTCTTACACCATACACAAAAATAAATACAAAGTAGATTAAAGACCTAAATGTGAGACTTGAAATCCTAAAATCCCAGCAGAAAACATGGATAATAATCTCTTTGACATCAACCATAAAAATATTTTTCTAGATATGTCTCCTTAGGCAAGGGAAACCAAAGCAAAAACAAACAACTGGGACTATCTCAAAATGAAAAGCTTTTGCACCAAGGGAAGCCATCATCAAAATAAAAAGACAGTCTAATGAATGAGAGAAGATACTTGCAAATGATATATCTGATAAGGGGTTAATATGCAAAACAGATAAAGAACTTATACAACTCAACACCAAAAAAACACAGTCCAATTAAAAATGGGCAAAGGAGCTAAATAGATTTTTTTTTCAAAGAAGACATATAGATGGCCACCAGACACATGAAAGATGCTCAACATCAGTCATCATTAGGATAATAAAAGTCAAAACCACAATGACATATCACGTTACACCTGTCAGATGGTCTAGTACTGAAAATACAAGAAATAAGAAGTGTTGATAAGGATGTGGAGAAGAAAAAGAAACCCTCCTGCACTGCTGGTGGGAATGCAAACTGGTGCAGCCACTGTGGAAAACAGTATGGAATTTCTTCAAAAAATTAAAAATAGGAATACTATATCATCCAGTAGTTCCACTACTGGGTATTTACCCAAAGAAAATGAAAACACTAGTTTGAAAAGCTATATGCACCCATGTTTACTGCAGCATTATTTCTAAGAGCCAAGATACAGAGACAACCCTAATGTTCATCAATAGATGAATGGATTAAGATTCATCAATAGATGAATGGATGAAGAATGGATGTGTATATACACAATAAGATATTCCACTGCCACCACACTCTTTCTATGAAGCCAGCATTACCCTGATCCCCAAACCAAGCAAAGACCCCATCAAAAAAGAAAATTTCAGACCAATATCCCTGATGAATATGGATGCCAAGATTCTCAACAAGATCCTAGCTACTAGGATCCAACAGCACATTAAAAAGATATTCATCATGACCAGGTGGGATTTATCCCTGGGATGCAAGGGTGGTTCAACATTCACAAAGCAATCCATGTGATAGAACAAATCAATAAAAGAAGAGAGAAGAACCACATGGTCCTCTCAATTGATGCAGAAAAAGCATTTGACAAAATTCAGCATCTGCTCCTGATTAAAACTCTTCAAAGTATAGGGACAGAAGGAACATTCCTCAACATCATAGAGCCTATCTATAAAGCCCACAGCAAATATCATTCTCAATGGGGAAAAGCTGACAGCCTTCCCTTTGAGACCAGGAACACGACAAGGATGCCCACTCTCACCACTCTTGTTCAACATAGTGCTAGAAGTCCTAGCGATGGCAATCAGACAACAAAAAGAAATAAAAGGTACTCAAATTGGCAATGAAGAAGTCAAACTCTCTCTCATTGCAGATGACATGATACTTTTTATGGAAAACCCAAAAGATTCCACCCCCAAACCACCAGAACTTATGCAGCAATTCAGTAATGTGGCAGGATACAAAATCATTGCACAGAAATCAATTGCTTTCCTATACACTAACAATGAAAATATGGAAAGGGAAATGAGAGAATCGATTCCATTTACTGTAGCACCAAGAACCATAAGATACCTGGGAGTAAACCTAACCAAAGAGGTGAAGGATCTGTACTCTAGGAACTACAGAAGGCTCATGAAAGAAATTGAAGAAGACACAAAAAGGTGGAAAAGCATTCCATGCTCATGAACAGAAGAATAAACATTGTTCAAATGCCTATACTGTCCAGAGCAATCTGTACTTTCAATGCCATCCTGATCAAAATTCCACCGGTTTTCTTCAAAGGGCTGAAACAAACAATCCTAAAATTTGTATGGAATCAGAAAAGACACCGAATTCCTAAGGAAATACTGAAAAAGAA
>CM053617.1:204469-237690 GCA_028646535.1 Procyon lotor | reverse complement strand
GATATATAAGATCTATAAAGAACTCCTCAAACTCAACACCCAAAAAACAAATAATCACATCAAAAAATGGGCAGAAGACATGAACAGACACTTCTCCAAAGAAGACATACAAATGGCTAACAGGCACATGAAAAAATGTTCATCATCTTTAGCCATCAGGGAGATTCAAATCAAAACCACACTGAGATACCACCTTACACCAGTTAGAATGGCCCAAATCAACAAGACAGTAAACATCAAGTGTTGGAGAGGGTGTGGAGAAAGGGGAATCCTCTTACACTGTTGGTGGGAATGCAGGTTGGTGCAGCCACTTTGGAAAACAGTGTGGAGATTCCTCAAGAAATTAAAAATAGAGCTACCCTATGACCCTGCAATTGCACTACTGGATGCAGAATGTAGTGAAAAGAAGGGCCACATGTACACCAATGTTCATAGCAGCAATGGCCACAATCACCAAGCCATGGAAAAAACCAAAATGCCCTTCAACAGATGAATGGATAAGGCAGATATGGGACATATATACAATGGAATATTATGCCTTCATTAGAAAGGACAAATATCCAACTTTTATATCAACATGGACGGGACTGGAAGAGATTATGCGGAGTGAAATAAGTCAAGCGGAGAGAGACAATTATCTTATGGTCTCACTTATGTTTGGAACATAAGGAAAAACATGGAGGGCATTGTGAAAAGGAAGGGAAAAGGGAATGGGCGGGAAACCAGAGGGGGAGATGAACCATGAGAGACTGTGGACTCTGAGCAACAAACTGAGTGTTTTTGAGGGTGGGTGGAGGGTTGGGCAAGCCTGGTGGTGGGTATTGAGGAAGGCACGTATTGCATGGAGCACTGGATGTGGTGCATGAAAAATTAATCTTGTAACACTAATAAAATAAACATATTTCGGAGAAAAAAAAAGATAATCCTCTGCCATAAGAAAGAATGAGATCTTGCCATCTGCAACAACATGGAGGGATGTTGAGGGTATTATGCTACGTGAAGTAAGTCAGACAAAGACAAACACCACTTGGTTTTACTTAACTGTGATATCTAAAAAACAAAACAAATGAAGGAACAAATGAACAAACAAAAGGCAGAAACAGGACCCATAAATACAGAGAACAAGCAGATAGTTGCCTGAGCAGAGGGAGGGGATGGGCAAAAACAGATGAAAGGGAGGGGAAGAACAGGCTTTCAGTTATGGGAAGAATAAGTCACAGGGATGAAAAGTACAGCACCAGGAATACTGTCAATGCATTATAATAGTGTAGTGTGCTGAAAAATGGTAGCTACTCTTGTGAGCATAGCATAAGGTATAGACCTGTCAAATCACTATGTTGTAACCTGAAACTAATATAACATTGTGTGTCAATTATACTTCAATTTTTAAAAAGAAAAAAGTGAATAGTGGGAAGAAATGTATGGACATATATAAGACAAATTGACAAAGAAGAAATACTTATATACATTTGATTGTATACAATCTTGCAAACAGCTATCTTGGGTGGTAGGAATATACGTGATTCTCATTTTAATCATTATAGCTTTCTATAATTTTAAATTTTTGTATGAGAGTCATGTAAGGCTTTTTTAGGGGAAAAAAAACAATAAAAAATACAGTTCATGGTGTCTAGAGCTCAGAATGATGCCACAAATCAGTTAGCATTTCTCATCAACATGCCAGGATGCTATTGATTTTCTCATCCTGCCAACTGCCTAACTCAATTTGATACTGCTGGGTGCTTTATGTACACATTTTTTTCACAAGACATTGGTTAATTTTCTCAGTGAACTCTGTGTCCTTGATGTTTCCTAAGTTCTAAATTCCAAAACAGCTTGTGAATTAGATAAGAACTAGTTCTCTGATGTCCTGACACTATGATGCAGACTTTGAATTAAATTCAGAGAAAGCTATAAAGCATGGGTAACAATTACCTTTTTAAAATATTGAAATAAAAACTGATTTTTCTCCAACAATTGAGTTTAGAAGAGGCCAAGGAGATTTGGCAGGTAAGAAGTAAGAATCTGCGTGTGTGTGTGTGTGTGTGTGTGTGTGTGTGTGTGTGTACATAAAATGAGACATTCAAATAGAAGGGTTAAGTAACAGGCAGACATATATAATTCTTAAAATATTCTGCAGTCTAGATATTTCAGATGGACCTTTACTTTGGACTTAATTTTCTATTCTGTAGATTATTTTACAAACTCTTCAATCTAGGGTCTTTTGTGTGTGTGTGCCGTAAGTTCTGACCCATGTGAACTAATACCTTTAAACATATAACAAAGTACCACAAAAATGATGACATGTTTATATATGATGATAATGTTAATATCAATAGCAGTTTCCCAAAGTTTATTCTAAACTTATGATGAGAGCCAGTGACAAACAGTTCACAGATAACGGCAGTCCATGACAAGCCTTCGAGCAGTAGTGTCCTCAAAAATTCTGGAAAAAAAAAAATTCTGGACATTCTTCCTTGCACAAATGAATACAAATCCCATTAATCTAGGTATTGAGTTTTAAAATAGTAAATTCAAAGACTACATGCATTTAAAAAACAATACATTTGTGTTTGATACTAATCCCCAATTTTAGAAATCCTATATAAATATTCACTTGAGTTCGAAATATTGCTAGTTGTGATTTAAAAAAAATAAATAATGTGAATCCAGAGAAATATCTTCTCTGGATAAATATTAGCAAATTTTTATTTTCTGTAGTCTCTACACATGCTAAAATAAAAATTGAATGAGTAATAGTTTTCCTGTATGATACATTTACTTATAATCTCAGGGAATAAAAACAAGTAACGCTTGTAAAAATTTACATGTTTCCTATGAGTGTATAAAAGCCATATACTTCCTAAGCCTCTATCTACCTATATATCTATCTTTCTATCATCTAACCTACCTTTCTATGTTTCTATCATCTATCTATCCAGGTTTCTATCTGTATTTGCCACACGGACACATAGCATATGCATCCATATGTCTCTGGAGGAAGGATTACTTCTAGAAGGAGTGCCACAGTATGCAGCATGTAAAAACATGCTCTTTGGAGTTGGGAACAGGGCTGGGGTTCTGTCCTATGTGACCATGAGCTGGTAACCTGACTACATTGAGCTACAATAAAATTATTGTAAATCTCAAGAACTGGATTTGATCAGTGGAATGAAATACACCGAAGCATAGTGTTTGGCTCCAGTGATGGAGCTTGCTTCAATTCAGAAATAAATATCACAGTCCTATGTACACTAAATAAACAGGTAAGATGTGGATACAAATAAAGTCTGGGATGTTCTTACAGCACAATCTCAGTATAATCCCTTAAGTTAAAATATCTAAGGCTCCAAAGTATTCTTGGGAGAAGGGTTGATGCCAAGTGAAGTCACAGTATAGACAAGATAAGTCTGTTCATATTATTATGTCAGAGAATAAAGAATTTCTCAAAAAAGTGATAGGGGCATACCCATGGATATAGCAGGGACACTCACCAAAATTAAAAAAAAATGCTACCAAGAACATTATTAGATCAAAAACTGAAATATTGTTATATTTGATAAAACTATTACATCTAAGATAAATTTGCTTAAGTTGATAACTAAAAGAGTAATCTTATTCTTAAGAACTACCCAATCACATATTCAGGGAATGTAATATTTACAAATGACTAAGAAAAAGAAGAGTATTATTTTTTCCCCCAAATACATTTATTTTATTTTTTCAGGCTCCAAAGATTAATTGTTCATGCACGACACCCAGTGCTCCATACAATACGTGCCCTCCTCAATACCCACCACCAGGCTCGCCCAACCCCCCAACCCCCTCCCCTCCAAAACCCTCAGTTTGTTGCTCAGAGTCCACAGTCTCTCATGGTTCATCTCCCCCTCTGGTTTCCCCTCATTCATCCTTCCCTTCCTTCTCACAATGCCCTCTATGCTTTTCCTTATGCTCCACATAAGTGAGACCATAAGATAATTGACTCTTTCCGCTTGACTTATTTCACTCTGCATAATCTCGTCCAGTCCCATCCATGTGGATACAAAGGTTGGGTATTCATCCTTTCTGATGGAGGCATAATATTCCATTGTATATATGGACCATATCTTTATCCATTCATCTGTTGAAGGGCATCTTGGTTCTTTCCACAGTTTGGCGATTGTGGCCATTGTTGCTATGAACATTGGGGTACATGTGGCCCAAGAAGAGTATTATAAATAAGATATTTATAAGCTACTTCTGGTTGTAGGACTATAGGAAGTGCCATTTCTCCCTGCTGTCAGCTAGGAAACTCAGCTCTTTGAAGCCACTAACACTCCTTTGTAAACAACCCATCTTCGAATCCACAATGACATGTTGAATCCTCACACTTAGAAACTTTCTAATCCCCTCTTCTACTGTATCTCTCTGACTTCTGACTTTTAAAGGGTTCACATGATTATATAAGACCTACCAGGATAACATCTGTATCTTAAGGTTAAATGACTTGGGACTTTAATTACATCTGTAAAATCTCTTCATAGCAGCACCTATATTAACAATTGACTCGACGACCCAGAAACAGGAATCTGGTGGCTAGAAAGAGGGTATCTTTAGAATCCTGCCTACCATAGACAGAGATAAGGGGATAATAAATAAATTATAAGAAATTGACAATGATAGAGCAAAAAAATAAAGCAAAATCAGCAAGATGTTAATAACTGCATCTGATAAAGTGGATAGGAATGTTTCTGTACTAATAACTTTCTTTTAAGTTTGAAATTATTTTCAAATAAAAATTTCAAAAGATATTTAGAATTTTATAGTAAATATCATCAATAATATAGCCTCAAACTATCTTTTCTATTTTTAGTGACAGTTACTTCCGTAACTTATCTGTAAATACCCAGGAGAAACTAATGCTCTCTTTCCACCTTATTCTCCTCATATTCTTTGAGGGTTGTGGTGGTTAAACTATTCTTAGACAAATCATCAACAATAACCCTGGGTATGGAGGAACACAAGGAAGAGAAAAGGCATCAAAATTCTATTTTAAGTGCACTGGGGTGGCTCAGTCGTTAAGTGTCTGCCTTCGGTTGGGGTCATGATCCCAGGATCCTGGGATTGAGCCCCACATCAGGCTCCCTGCTCTAAGGGAAGCCTGCTTCTCTCTCTCCCACTCCCCCTACTTGTGTCCCCTCTCTCGTTTTGTCTCTCTCTGTCAAATAAATAATAAAACCTTAAAAAAAATTCTATTTTAACACTGTTCAAAACATAAGGTATACTTAGCTTATCCGTGTACCACAAGATTCTTAAAAGTGGGATTTTTTTCCTACTTAGTAATTTTGTCTTGTAATCCAAACCAAAAACTACAGATTTCAAAGCATATCTCTGCTCCAAGTGAAGGACTTGCTAGGATGGAGCAAAAACTAGCCCACTATCCATCTTCAGCCTAAAAGACAAAAAGCTCACAATTCATTAGGAACTCTCTGTAAATTCAGTCATCTGCTATATAAAGTGTGCTGCACATGCCCCTTTCTGTCTTGTGGCTTAATATGTCTGTGTTTTTCATCACAGGAGGAATTCTCCTCCTACCCCTTTAGAGAAAGGGAGCTTCAAGTAAACCACTTGAAGGGAGGGAATTGTCTATAAGAAGACAGGTACCTCAACTTCTGACCATGATTGCTGATAGGAGAAAGATCACACACAGACTGGGGCTGCTCAATGCTGCTCATTTGTCAATTAAAAGAGAGATTTGGAGTATCCTGAACTTTGAGGGACATGAGACAAAAATGTATAACATTTTAAATGGATCATCATAGATAACTCAAGTGGCATTTCCCCTTGAACCAACTCTAACTTGTAAGAATCCTGCCTAAGAAATATGTGTGGTAGGTGAGGTGACTCCAGCAGAAAGAGCCAGCAGTGGTCAGCAGGCAAGGAGAAAGTTCAAGGGGTTATAAGAAATCAGTCAGAAACTTGTCACCTGAGTCAGGTGACTGACTAATGCAAAGGATTCCACTTTGGGGGAGGCTGGTGGCCTGTGAGGAATCCATTTACACTTCCAATGAAAAAGAGCCACTGTTTAGAAATATTCCCAGTCAGATGGTGCACAGACAAAAAGTAATGACAAAAGGCCTCAATTGTGCTGAATGGTTTTCCCTTGGGCCTGATTTCCTTTGATCTCTCCTCCCCTTTGTGATCCTGAAGGAATTAGAAGTCCATGGTAATGATGGGAAAAAGAAGGAATCCCAAACAGTGCAAGTTCTGTAGCCTAGAACTGTGTATATAATTTTTATGCTTCAGGAAATATTCTGAACCTTAAAAGTTGGAGATATAATATAACTGATCCCAAATTTTCCTTCATGGAGAGAGTATTTTCCTGTATTTTAAAATATCATCTAAAATTAGATTGTCTATTCGATTTACTAGGACCGCATAACAAATTATTCCAAAACTGACCATTTATTATGCTCATGGATTCTTTAAGTCAGGAAATCAGATGCAGTATATTGGGGATGCTCATGTTTTCTCCACTATATAAGGGGCCTCATATGGAAAGACTAAAGAACAGGACTTAAGCCTGCTTACTATTGAGGTTGAAGCTAGCTGTCAGCTGAATCCTTAGCTATGGCTCTCAGCCAGAATACTTACATGTGCTCTCTCTTTGTGGCCTAAATTTCCACCATGGAGGCTAGGTTCCCAGGGTGACACAAAGAGAGGTGATGGAAGCTGCATCTTCGTATAAATCAGCCTCAGGTGTTACAAAACATGAATTTTGTCAGTCTATGTTGAACAGAGCAATGACGAGCCCACCAAATATCCCAGCAGGGGTGGAGATCGGTATGGATTCTACTTCTAGATGAGGAGTATCAAGGTTTTAAAAGAGTATATATTACCAGAAATACCACTTTAGCCATTTTTGTAAGGTACAATTTGCCACACCGTCTATTTTCAAGTCCACGCAGTGCCATATGTGACCTTAAACAAGGTACCTTAAAAGATCTCAAAATTCAGTTTTCTTAATAAAATGGGATGAGTGGGGCACCTGGGTGGCTCAGTGGGTTAGGGCCTCTGCCTTCAGCTCAGGTCATGATCTCAGGGTCCTGGGATCAAGCCCCACATCAGGCTCTCTGCTCAGCAGGGAGCTTGCTTCCCCCTCTCTCTCTGCCTGCCTCTCTGCCTACTTGTGATCTCTCTCTCTGTCAAATAAATAAAGAAAAATCTTAAAAAAAAATAAAATAAAATAAAATGGGATGAGTATCTACTCATTGGTTCATGGGAAAATTAAATGAGAATATCAATATAAAGGATTTAACAATTCTTAGATTCACTGGGTGTGGTATATAAACAATGAATCTTGGAACACTGAAAAAATAAAATTAATTGAAAACTAAATGTGAGCTATTATTATTGCCTACATTTGCCAAGAAGACTTCTAAATCTGATCAAGATCACACTACTCTTTTATTTCTTCAGTCTCTTGAAATATGGATGACCTATGTTGTTTTGCTTGGATGGGGAGTTAACAGTTTAACTGGGATTTGAGAAGGTGATTTAAGCAGAGAGTATATTTGGAGTAGGGAAGAATAATTACTATTTAATAACAGTAATAGAAACTGAGAGCAATGAACCTGACTTAGTTCATTTCATTCATTTCCCCCTTCTCCTACAAATGACTAAAAAATTTGAAAGAAAATAAATGCTAGGGCGCCTGGGTGGCTAAGTGGGTTAAAGCCTTTACCTTCGGCTCAGGTCATGATCTCAGGGTCCTGGGATCGAGCCCCACATCGGGCTTTCTGCTCAGCAGGGAGCCTGCTTCCCCTTCTCTCTGCCTGCCTCTCTGCCTACTTGTGATCTCTCTGTCAAATAAATAAATAAAATCTTTAAAAAAAAAAAAAAAGAAAAGAAATGCTAGAAGAATTTATATATGTATATATGTGTGTATATATTTGTGTGTACACAAAAATACATATTAATATATATGTATATACACATAAATTCAAATATATATACATATATATAATATATATCCATAATACAGAAGAGTTTAGACTGTAGAAATTTACCAAATATGTACAGTGTCTTACTCTGAACCATATGACAGATCAACCAAATCATGTTGTTATGGGGACCAAACTCTGTCATATTGATTTAGTATAGTTTTGATAAGCAAGTAAATTATAAACTTCCACTAAATAAATAAATCATGACAAACTTTAAAAAAATTTGCTTTCCTGTATGTGTCAACCAAAATATCTTCTAGATCTCTAAATTATCCAGAAAACCACCTTCAGATACCACCTCCTCCAATTGAACTAGATTATAAAATTCTTTTTTTTTTTTTTAAAGATTTTTTTATTTATTTGACAGAGAGAAACACAGCGAGAGAGGGAACACAAGCAGAGGGAATGGTAGTGGGAGAAGCAGGCTTCCCACAGAGCAGGGAGCCCGATGCGGGGCTGGATCCCAGGACTCCGGGATCATGACCTGAGCCGAAGGCAGCCGCTTAACGACTGAGCCAACCAGGTGCCCCAGATTATAAAATTCTTAAAGGCTACCTACTTTTGTTCATCATTATTTTTATCCCAGTATTGCCAACACTGTAATATCTTAATAAATTTTTGTTGACTTGGCAAAGCACAATGTCCCATTTTGCAACTTGGCACACTAATGTTGTCAGATATTTTCTTATTATAAAATAGCCAATTTATAAGGCAAGGATAGGAGGAGAAGGATTTTGTTTAGTTTGCTATATTACAGAGAGAGTGTTCTCCCACTTGTGTTCTTGCTCTGTCTCTCTCTAAAATAAATTAAAACTTTTTTCTAAAAAGGGGAGAGTTTGAGAGACAGAAATATTCATTTGTACCAGAATTAAATTAATTTCCACTGCATGAAATGTGCTTAGTTTAGTCTTCCCAAAACACTTTTTAAGATTCCTTGATTGTGTTCTTACTATACTATTTCCTTCTTGCAAGTTCCCACCTTTATTTAGAATAAAATTCTTGCATAAGGAATATATTGTATTTGAGCAAATATGTCTCCACCAACTGCCAAGAAGAGGAGAGGAATTAATGTCTTTTCAATGGGTCCACTAAATACAGTGGCAGTTTCTTAAACAAAAAAATATAAAATTTATGGGCCCTTTCATAGGTGGTTAATAGACACAAGTAGCCACTTGGACCTTCCAGTCATGATATATGTCACATTAGATCTTACCACTCTTTGTCTCCTGAACCAGGATGAGACCAATACTCCCTAAAAATAATTAATGCTCATTCTATAGATGAACCTCACTTGCCACTATTGTTCCAGACCATACTACAGTAATGCAAATTTAATGCAGGTATGACAATTTAAAGAGCAAATCTGTATGTTCTGAAATATTTGGACACACAATATTGATAAAGTCAATAGAATCAAGAGATATTTCCTAATGTGAATTGACAGAAGAGGTTCGTCCAAAAAATTGTAGCAAATATTTTGCAGATCATGAGTAATCCAATTATGTGGGGACATTTGATGATTAAAACTAATATCCTGAGTAGAAACTCCCAGGGGATGTATTTAATGGAGGAAAGCAAAAGATTCAAAAAAAAAAAGAAAGAAAAGAAAGAAATTGTAAGGTAATCAATACTAAAAACCTATGCTCTTAGCACATATTCTTGCAAAGACTAAGATTTTGCATTAAGGACAGAGCAAAAACAGACATTATTAGCATCCACTAACCTGTGTAGGAGATGTAGAAAAGGATCCCAAGTAGGTAAGCACTGAAATACAGTATTTTAGCTAAACTATTTGAAAAAATTATAACTAGCAAACACAAAGATAAGCACAGGATTCAGAAATTTTATGTCTTTCATATTTCATTGTATATGAAGAAAGCTGCAGAATATGTATTTGTAAGAGATCAATTTCAGTAACATTACAATAGTTTGCTTCATAATGACTTACATTTTATAAGTCCTCTAGGATATGACATATTGATTCTAGGATTGTATGGACTGTATCTGATTATCACAATCAATATTAAAGGTGTGTAATACTATAATGTACTGAGCAAATGCAATAAAATAGAATCTCATGAAGAATTTCAGCATCTTTTGATGCCACGTGTTAAACATGTGCCAATAAGCTATGAACTGGTACAATTGCTAAAAAGAATGGCATGGCATGGCAATCCTTCTATCAGACTAATTAGATTTTAAACCAAAGTCTGTAATAATAGATGAGGAAAGGACACTATATCATGATTAAAGGGTCTATCTAACAAGAAGATCTAACAATTGTAAATATTTATGCCCCTAACATGGAAGCAGCCAATTACACAAGCCAATTAATAACAAAATTAAAGAAACGCATCAATAATAATGTAATAATAGGGGACTTTAACACCCCTCTCACTGAAATGGACAGATCATCTAAGCAGAAGATCAAGAAGAAAACAAGGGCCTTGAATGACATACTGGACCAAATGGACTTCACAGATATATTCAGAACATCTATCCCAAAGCAACAGAATGCACATTCTTCTCTAGTGCACATGGAACATTCTCCAAAATAGATCACACAGTGGGTCACAAATCAGGTCTCAACCCATACTAAAAGACTGAGATCATTCCATGCATATTTTTGGACCACAAAACTTTGAAATTGAAATCAATCACAAGAAGGAAATGGAAAGAACTCAAATACATGGAGACTGAAGAGCATCCTACTAAAGAATGAACAGATCAATCAGGAAATTAAAGAAGATTTAAACAAATTCATGGAAACAAATGAAACAAAAACAAAAACAAAACCTACTCAAAACCTTTGGGATGCAGCAAAGGCAGTCCTAAAAAGGAAGTATAGAGCAATACAAGACCCTCTCAAGAAACAAGAAAGGTCTGAAATACATGACCTGACCTTATACCTAATGAAGCTGGGGAGAGAACAACAAATAAAGCCTAAATCTAGCAGAAGAAGAGAAATAATAAAGATTAGAGTAGAAATCAATGAAATAGAAACTAAAAGAAGAATAGAATAGATTAAGGAAACTAGGAGCTGGTTCTTTGAAAGAATTAATAAGATTGATAAACCCCTGGCCAGATTAACCAAAAAGAAAAGAGAAAGGACCCAAATCAATAAAATCATGAATGAAAGAGGAGAAACCACAACCAATTCTGAAGTAATACAATTAAATGAACATATTATGAGCAACTATATGCCAAAAAATTAGGCAATCTGGAATAAATGGATGTATTCCTAGAGACATCTAACCTATCAAAACTCAAACAGGAAGAAATAGAAAACCTCTACAGAACCATAACCAGCAAGAAAATTGACACAGTAATCAAAAATCTCCCCAAAAGAGCCCAGGGCTGGATGGCTTCCCAGGGGAATTCTACCAAATATTTAAAGAAGAAATAATACCTATTCTACTGAAGCTGTTTCAAAAAATAGAAATGTAAGGAAAACTTCCAAACTCTTTCTATGAGGCCAGCATTACCTTGATCCTAAAACCAGAGACCCCACCAAAAAGGAGAATCACAGAGCAATATCTCTGATGAACATGGATGCAAAAATTCTCACCAAGATCCCAGCTAATAGGATCCAACAAGTACATTAAAAGGATTATTCATCATGACTAAGTGGGATTTACTCCTGGGCTGCAAGGGTGGTTCAACATCTGCCAATCAATCGATGTGATGCACTACATTAATAAAAGAAAGAACAAGAACCATATGATCCTCTCAATAGATACAGAAAAAGCATTTGATAAAGTACAGCATCCTTTCTTCATTAAAACTCTTCACAGTGTAGGGATAGAGGGAACATATCTCAATATCAAAACAGCCATATATGAAAAACACACAATGAATATCATCCTCAATGGGGAAAAACCGAGAGCTTTTCCCCTAAGGTCAGGAACACAAAAGAGATGTCCACTATCACCACTGTTGTTCAACACATACTTTAAGTCCTAGCTTTAGCAATCAGACAACAAAAAGAAATAAAAGGCATCTGAATTGGCAAAGAAGTTAAACTCTCACTCTTTGCAAACGACATGATACTTTAAGTGAACCCAAAAGACTCCACCCCAAAATTGCTAGAACTCATTCAGGAATTCGGAAAAGTGGCTGGATATAAAATCAATGCACAGAAATCAGTTGCATTTCTATACACTAACAATGAGACAGAAGAAAGAGAAATT
This sequence comes from Procyon lotor, assembly GCA_028646535.1. Taxonomy (NCBI): domain Eukaryota; kingdom Metazoa; phylum Chordata; class Mammalia; order Carnivora; family Procyonidae; genus Procyon; species Procyon lotor. Next base: position 225,515 of record CM053617.1, on the reverse strand, counting down.
AAGGAGTCAATCCCATTTACAATTTCACCCAAAACCGTAAGATATCTAGGAATAAACCTAACCAGAAAGCCAAAGGATCTATACTCAGAAAACAATAGAACACTCACAAAGGAAATTGAGGAAGACATAAAGAAATGGAAAAACTTTTCATGCTCATGGATTAGAAGAACAAATATTGTTAAAATGTCTATGGTCCCTAGATCAATCTGTATATTCAAGGCAATCCCTATCAAAATACCACCAATTGTTTTCACAGATATGAAATAAATAATCCTAAAATTTGTATGTAACCACAAAAGACCCCAAATAGACAAAGGAATGTTGAAAAGAAAACCAAACCTGAGGGCATCACAATTCTAGACTTCAGGCTGTATTGTAAAGCTGTAATATGGTACTGGCACAAAAACACATAGATCAATGGAACAGAATAGAGAACCCAGAAATGGACCCTCAACTCTATGGGCAACACTGAGACAGAGCAGGAAAGATTATTCAATGGAAAAAAGAGTCTCTTTAATAAATGGTGTTGGGAAAATTGGGTGTCCACATGTAGAAGAATGAATCCTGGCCATTTCCTTACACCATACACAAAAATTCAAAGATTTTTGAATCTTTGAAAGATTCATACACAAAGATTCAAAATGGATGAAAGATCTAAATGTGAGACAGGAATCCATCAAAATCCTAGAGGAGAACACAGGCAGCAACCTCTGTGACCTCAGCCACAGCAACTTCATCCTAGACACATCTCCAAAGGCAGGAAACAAAGGTAAAAATGAACTATTGAGGCTTCACCAAGATAAAAAGCTTTTGCACAGCAAAGGAAACAGTTGACAAAACCAAAAGACAACTGACAGAATGGGAGAAGATATTTGCAAATGACATACCAAAGGACTAGTATCCAAAATATATAAAGAACTTATCAAAATCAACACCCAAAAAACAAAAAATCCAGTCAAGAAATTGGCGGAAGACATACAAATGACCAATAAACAAATAAAAAAAATCCCCAACATCACTTAGCATTGTAGAAATACAAATCACAACCACAATGTGATACCACTTCATACCAGTTAGAATGGCTAGAATTTACAAGTCAGGAAAGGACAAATGTTGATGAGGATTTCTCCCCCAGAGAAAGGGGAACCTTCTTTCAGTGTTGGTGGGAATGCAAGTTGTTGCGGCCAGTTTGGAAAATGGTATAGAAGTTCCTCAAGAGGTTGAAAATAGAGCTACCCTATGACCCAGCAAATGCACTACTGGACTACTACTACTACACTACTACACCCCAAAGATACAAACGTATTGATCTGAAGGGGCACCTGTACCCCAATGCTTATAGTAGTAATGTCCACAATAGCAAACTATGGAAAGAACCCAGATTTCCATTGATAGATCAATGGATAAAGAAGATGTGGTACAGGAACACAAAGGAACACTATTTAGCCATCAAAAATGAAATCTTCCCATTTGCAACAATGTGGATGGAACTAGAGTATATTATGCTAAGTGCAATTAAGTCAATCAGGTCAATCAGAAAGACAATTATCATTTGATCTCACTAATATGTGGAATTTAAGAAACAAAACAGAGGATCACAGGGGAAGAGAGGAAAAAATAAAACAAGATGAAATTAGAGGAGACAACCCATAAGACAAACCAAACTCTTAATCATAGGAAACAAACAGGGTTGCTGGAGGGGAGAAGGGTAAGGGGATAGGGTAACTGGGCACTAAGGAGGTAACTGGACACTAAGGAGGCCAAGTTATATAATGAACACTGGGTATTATTTAAGACTGATGAATCACTGACCTATACCTCTGAAACCAATAATATATGTTAATTAACTGAATTTAAATTTTTTAAAAAAGGAAAAAAATAAAGTGGTTTAGATGGGAAAAAACAAACAAACGAACAAAAACAACCAAAAAAGAAATGTTAGCTGCCCTTGGCTATTAATCCTAGCTATTGAAGACCTCTCTCTCTTTTTTTTTTTTTTTTTTAACATATAATGTATTAGCTTCAGGGCTACAGGTCTGTGAATTATCAATCTTACACAATTCGCAGCACTTACCATAGCACATACCTTCCCTAAAGTCCATAACCCAGCCACTCTAACCCTCCCCACCAATCCCCTAGCAACCCTCAGTGTTTCCTGAGATAGAGTCTCTTATGGTTTGTCTCCCTCTCTGGTTTCATCTTGTTTCATTTTTTCCCTCCCTACCCCCCACAACCACCACCTAGCCTCTCAAACTCCTCATATCAGAGAGATCATATGATAATTGTTGAAGACCTCTTCTCTTTGCCTCTGAACACACTTACACCCACTTCTTATCAACCTGGCTCTTTGTGTGCTCTAGATAGATAGAGGTGGTGCAAAACTATAGTACAATCATCAAAACTAAGACATTAGCCCTTGGTTTACTACTTGTAACCGAAGTGCAGAATTTATTCCAATTTCATCTCTTTTCCCACTAACAGTTTTTTTTTTCTATTCCAAGATCCCACACCGCATTTACTTATCATATCCCCTTAATCTCCAGTTTGCAATAGTCCCTTAGACTTCCACGTCCTTATTACCTTTGAAGAACACTCTGCTATTGCCTAACAGAATAGCCCCCTCAGTTTGTGTCTGTCTAATGTTTTCTCCTGATTTCTCATGAAATTTTGCATTATTTGGAAGAACAGTACAGAGGTGATGCTTTTGAAGGTATCTTATCAAGAGGTACATGATGCTGGTATATATTATTGGAGGTACCCACTTTGATCATTTGTCTAAGGTGGTGAATTGTAGGATTTGCTCCTTGAAATCTGCTATTTTTCCTTTCATAATTACTAAATATTTCATGGTAGAAAATCTAAGACTATGCATATATTCTGTTTTGGCTTCAACTTTTACTTGTTCTTTTAGCTTCCCTCTATGGTTTTGCCTCTGGAAATTACAATGGTGATTTTCTGTTTTTCTCATTCCCTATATATTTATTAATTAGAATTTTTCTCAGGGAATTTTTTTTCATTCCACACTCATTATTCAGTTATTTATATAGACTCATTTATATTTGTTCTATTCTTTGATTTATAATCCATGACTATTTTTACTTTGTTACTCAAGTTGTTCTAGCTTTGGCAATTGAGAGCTCTTTAAGATTAGTTTTTATCTCTCTTAATGAACCTCCATTTTATTATAGATTGATCTGCTATTTACAGGTAAGCTATACTATTCTCCTGTTGACAAAACAATCTTACAAATATCCACTTCAGGCAGTTACTGCACAAACCACAAAATACAGAACATTCCCTTCACTCACTAAATGAGTATTATTTTTTTTTTAAATTTCAACTTAAACTTACTCTTTTCTCCCCTCTATAGACAAGATTTATTGAGATACCCAATCATAGAATCACCCCTCTTTCCTTCTACAGCTAGTCTAGAGTGAAACTCCCCTTCATTAGACTTTCCCCAGAATTACCCAACCAAAGATCAAATCATCTAAGTTCATTCTAACATCCTTGCACTCAAATACCTCACAGTTTCCTGGAGGTCAGCATTCTCCTTACTTCAATGAATAATAAAGCCAACTTGTTCAACTTCAGGCATGTTCCTGGTGTCTTTGGGTGAAGGCACTGACAATCTCATCACTGGTTGAAGGACATCTGGATTTGTTTCCAATTTTTGGTGATTATTAATAAAGCTGCTGTAAACATTTGCATATATATAAGTTTTATGGCCATAAGGTTCCATTTCTCTTGGGAATATTTCTAGGAGTGGGATATAGTAGGTGTTATGTATGTTTAACTTTATAAGGAACTGTCAAACCATTTTCAAAGTGAATGTACGATTTGATCTACCCATTTGCAATGTTTGAGTGCTCCAAAAGCTCAATAGTATTTCACTTGGCCAAATACAGTTTTACTTCTCATTTTGGACATTCCGATAAGTATGTAATAGCATCTCAATCTGGTGTTAAGTTTGCTTGTGTAATGACTCAAGATATTGAATATATTTTCATATGCTTATCTTTCATCTTACATCTTTTGCTAAGTGTCTATTCAAACCTTTTACTCATTTTTAAAATTGGATTCCTTGTTTTCTGTTTAGTCTTGAAAATGCTTCACATATTCTAAATACAAATACTTTGTCAGAAACATAACTTGCAAATATTTTTTCTTACTTTGAAGCTTGTGTCTTCAATCCCTTACACAGATGTGTTTAACTTCTGCAATTCTTGAGCTATTCTTATGGTTTTTACAAATTTATAAATAACTGTATTTCTTTAACAAAAACAATGTAGACAAGACATTTACAGAACCAATACCTTCACAGGATAGTTGTTTTGTTTTGTTCTGTTTTTTGTTGTTTGTTTGTTTGTTTTAAGTTACAGAAAATCAGAGGGAAGGTCTGAGGTGAGAAAAATAAGGATAGAAGTTAGAGAGGACTGAAGATTAACAAATTAGTGTGTAAAATAACCACTACCAACTCAACAACAACACAACACATCAATGACCTCCAATTGCTTCCCATTGCTCTTAAAGGAAAATCCAAGTTCATACTGTACCTAGCTTTTGCAGATCTTTCTGCTGTCTTATGTCACTATTTACAGACATAGTAGCTTTACACTTGTCTCTCATAAAGCTCTTAGGGTCTTCCCTCTCGCCTTTAGTTCTGCCTAGAAGACCACATCCCCAACCTCACTCCTTGCTGTCACTTAATTGTTAGTACATATGCCACCTTGTCAGATGCTCCTTTACTGACATCCCAACAAGAAGCACCTGCACCTGCTTTTCACTCCTGTTTTGTTAGGTTCATAGCACATATCACCATTTGAAATCTTGCTCATTTGGTGACCTTCTCATTGTCTTGCTCCCTACACCTATGCTCACCAGAATGACAGCTCCTCAAGAGTAAGGAAGCGTGTCTATCTGAAGCACTATTGAAACCCAGACATAAAACTCAGCACCATCACATAATAAACACTCAGTAAATTTTTTTAATGAGTAAGTAATTCAATGAATGATTAGGTGATTTAAAAACACCCATTATAATGCTGCATCATTTCCTAATTTTCTGAACAGAACTCTAATAATGGATATTAGAGCATAAATGCATTAGCTCTTACTAAGAATTGTGAGCATCTACATCCCAAAATTTCAACCCCTCAGTTATTCTTGTTAAAGTAATACATTATTCACTGTAGTAATTAAATGAATAAATATGATAACATTTTGGTATCTGACTTAGTAAGTGCTAACTTTAAGCAATCCATACATACTATTTGGGTGCTTTCACTTATTTGAAACATCAAAATCACTATTTTCCTTATGTTTTATGTAGCTGTTCTAGTATAAGAAGCCTTAAAATTCAGTGCTCCAAGGCAGTCAGTTAACATTTTATGAATGTGTAACAGAGTTGGGATTGAAATTTATTCTTTTGGATCAAAAGGTTGAACCCCTCTTTCAGTCATTTTCTTTGAATTGTTTTCGTTCATTGTTCAGTTTCACCAAATGCCCATTCAGTTCTCTGAAGTGGCATGTAATTCAAGATAACCAATTAACTGTGAGGCAAATATATTTGGTGTATAAAAGCAATTGGGGATACTTTAAACCATGTTTTGACAGTGTTGACAAATATTTCCTTTAAAAAAACACAATTTAGGGGTTCCTGGGTGGCTCAGTGGGTTAAAACCTCTGCCTTCGGCTTAGGTCATGATCCCAGGGTCCTGGGATCGAGCCCCGCATCGGGCTCTCTGCTCAGCAGGGAGCCTGCTTCCCCCTCTCTCTCTGCCTGCCTCTCTGCCTACTTGTGATCTCTCTCTCTGTGTCAAATAAATAAAATCTTAAAAAAAAATTAAAAAACACAATTTAGAAAATAGTTTTAAAGGTTTTCATTAGGACTTAATGAATTCATTTTTATACCATAAAGTTGCTATGCTGTCAACATTTGCCCTAAGAAATAATATGTCAATTATTTAATTATTCACTATATACACACATACACATAAAGGCAAAAGACACATTGATGCCTGATACTATTATATAGACAGTTTCTCTCTTCTTGTCTGGTTATACCTTCTTTATCTATTGCAATGTAATCTTGTTTGTGACAGAACAAATCCAAAGCTCAATTAGTAAAATTTATGTCACTGCCTGCACAACCTCGGGCCAATTAATTCATTTCTTTCTAATCCTCATGTCAATGTTAATCTTCATTCAATCTTTGACAACATTTCACAAGATCATTTCAATTTGCTATAGCCCTCTGATCTGGTAATTCCATATTTTGGGCTCTACATTGAGGATTTAGTAAAAGTTGGGAACTAGCATTTATATACAAGGATATTTATTTAAATCTGTTTGTCATTGTGAAAAATTAGAAGATGATAAAAATAGCAGTTAATTATGCTTTTCACACACAAAAATGAAATGAAATGACAAAATTGTTTTCAATTTTTAGTGACATAGTAAATACTCATATTCGAATTTAAGTAAAGAAATCTAAATGAATAGCAAAATGAAATGTGACATAAACCTAATCAAATGGATAATTTGTATATTTCGAATATGAATGTGTATATATATGTATATATACACACATGAACTGTTTATCAAAAGTGTTAAAAATAAAAAATGTTAATACAGTTTTTGCTCTAGATAGTGGGGTTATGAATGATTTTAGGATTTTTTTGTTTTGTTTTGCATATTGCATGGTCTGAGGTTTTAATTACTCAGATTTTCTAACTTTAGAATTAAAAATAAAATTACTTTAAGGCTCTCTGAATCACAAATTAATGCACTATTTCAGTCTTTACTCATATCATTGTGGTTTGAATTAGATCTACATCTTATGACCTGGTTCGTTTCTGGAGATTTTTTTAAAATACAGATCCCAGGGTCTCATCCTTGATGTAATGAATCACCCTCTTTAGGGATGGAGACGGAGAACCAATGTTTAACTAAGCTCCCAGACGTTTTGCTTAGTGAGCTGATTTTTAGAATTGTGATCTAAATAACAGATGCAAATGCCTCATGCCCTAATCATGGGACACCAGGGCTAGCAGAGATATTTGATGCCATCTATTACATAAACGACAGTTTATCAGAAATGGAAATTAAGCCACACAGGTAAATAATCACATAGTTAGGACATCACCCCAGGTCTCCTAATTTCAAATACTCACTGCTTTCAATATCATGCATTCTTAAGTTAGGCCATTTAGTCCATAACTCTTTTTAAAAGCATTTATAATTTGGCTCCTTCCCCCCCAAAAAATGTTTACCCATTTTTTGCAGCCGTAAGTGTTCTTTGAAAGATGGAATAGAAACAAAATCTCACAGCATTGCAAACAGTTCCAGTCATCAGTGATGACTCCTACAAATGTTGTCTCCTTGAGTAAAAACCCAGTTCCCTGGAAGTAAAAAGCCTCCTGCCTTCATAGACATTCAAAACACGGTTAAAAGTAGAATGTGAGATAACTAAAAATGAGCTTCATACATTTAGTGTATTATTTATGCCCTATAAAATGTATTTAAGAAAAATTAAAAGCATCTATCAAAATTAAAATTTTTAAATATTATTTTCTATTTTAACGAACAGTGAATTGAGAGTAACATCCCTGGTTCTTCTGCATTACTTCACTTGTTTTCCATACAAGAAAAGTCTCTCTGATCAGAAAGCTTGGCAGAAGAAACTATGCCTATCAGCCTCACCTCCTGCCCTTCTTTTGGGATCAGATTGCCTGCCTGCCTGCTTGCTGAGAGTATTCTTTTGATGTTCTATGCCATATTTGTATAGGTCTGCCAGTTCTACATGATTGCATAGGAAACTGAATTCTCTAATATAAAACAAGATCACTTAGCTAAGATAATGAATTGTATTTTTTTTTTAAGATTTTATTTATTTATTTGACAGAAAGGAGAGAGATCACAAGTAGGCAGAGAGGCAGGCAGAGAGGGATGGGGAAGCAGGCTTCCTGATGAGCCTCAAGCCCGATGCAGGGCTCGATCCCAGTACCCTGAGATCATGACCTGAGGGAAGGCAGAGGCTTTAACCCACTGAGCCACCCAGGAGCCCCTAGAATTGTATTTTCTAACCTCATCTTTAAAAGCAAGACATATATTTTGATCTCCACATATCTGACTACATTTATTTCTCAATTAGTTTTAAGTCAGTTCCGCGATGTAATAATAATACGATACATGTAATATATAATACATATACTATAATAATTACCTAACATTTGATTTTAAGTGTCACTTCTTTGTATCTCACACTGCATTAAAAATCATTAGACTCTACTATGTCTATGTTATTCGTTGTTTAATAGACAAAGAATGGCATAGAGGGTGAATAGATACAGAAAGAGCACCTAACACTGACCTAGAGGGTGAGAGAACATTCTGCAGAAGAAAAAAAATCTTAATTAATGGACAGACGAGGGTGAAGGCAAAGGGACTGCATATAATGCAGTCTTCAAAGTCTAAAAGATCATCTCTTCCAAGGCAAGATGGTAAAGTTGGAGGATCCTAAGCTCCCCGTGTCCCACCAACACATCTAGATAATACCCACATCAGTGTAAATAACCCAGAAAAGACCCAAAGACTGGCAGAACAGACTCTCCACAACTAAATGTAGAAAAAAGGTCACACCCAAAAGGGAGGGAAGGGCAGAGATACAGTCAGAAATGAAACTTACGACTAAGACTGCAGGAAGAGAAATATGACAGGCACAGTGAAGGGAGAGGAGCAGACCATACACCAGGCACCCCAGGCACAGGGGACCCACACTAGAAAAACTAATCCTGATAACATTTGGCTTTGAAAACCAGTGGGGTTTAACTTCACAAGTTCTTACAATCAGTGAAGCTTAACACCTGGAAATTTAAAAATCAGTGGGCTCTGCTCTGGGAGAGTTAGAGGGCTGTAAGAAACTGAGCTCCCACACTTAAAGAGAGAGCATAATAAACAGCCCAGCTGAGATACAGCATAGAAGTAGCAGTTTGAAAACTACCTAAAACTACTATTATTAATCTCAGGACATGTGCTGGAGGGGCAAGGATTTTTAGGAAATTTCTCCAAAACCAAAATAGCTGGTGGGTATCATTTCCTTCCCCACCCCCTGTCTGGATACAGGGACATCTGCAAAAACCAGCACAGCACAAACACTCTCCACCTCGCACACTAACAGCATGCCCTGCCCCCACATTCTTCTGCAAACCCACTCCCTCCTACCAGTACTCAGCAGTTCTCCAAAGCAACTACAGGTCCCCTCCTCTCACAGTGGACCAGAACACACCTTGCTAACATGGCATGCTCCAACCCCATGTTCTCCTATGGACATGCTTTCCACAGCTCTCCACACAACACAAGAACCAAACTGCCCACAATAAGCAAACAGCCATTGCAGATGACTGGACTGAAGGCAAATGCAGCTCAATCACAACAGTAGGGGCATGCACTATACACATAGGGCACACCCTGGATACGCCAGTTTCTGGGGAATAAGGGACACTGCACTACAGAGCACTACAGGACCTCTTCTTTATAACGTCCATTACTTGCAAGAGCAGGAGACTTAGCTAACCTTCCTAATACACAGAAACATATACAGGAAGTTAGACAAAATGAGGATACAGAGGAATACATTTCAAATGAAAGAACAGGACAAAATCATAGCAAGAGACCTAAAGGAAAAGGAAATAATTAATATGCATGACAGAGAATTTAAAGTAATGATCATAAAGATACTTACTGGACTTGAGAAAAGATGGAGGATCTCAGTGAGACCCTTAATAAAGAGATAGAGAACATAAAAAAAAATTGGAGATAAAGGACTCAATGACTAAAATTAAAAATACACTATATGTAAAGAATATTAGGGTAGAAAAAGCAGAATAGATGAGCAACCTGGAGGACAGAGTAATGGAAAGCAATTGAGCTGAACAGGAGGGAGAAAAATAATAACAAATGAGAACAGATTAAGGGAACTCAGCAACATCATCAAGCATAGTATTATTCACATTATAGGGATCCCAGAAAGAAAAGAGAGACAAAAAAGGGGAAGAAAATTTGAAGAAATAATAGCTGAAAATTTCCCAAATCTGGAGAAGGAAACAGAAATCCAGATCCAGGAGACACAGAAGGCCTCAAACAAAATCAATCCAAGAAGGTCTGCATCAAGATACATAGTAATTAAAATGGCAAAAACTAGTGATAAAGAAAAAAATTTAAAGCAGCAAGAGAAAAGAAAACAGTTATACACAAGGGGAACCGCAAAAGGCTATAAGCTGATTTTTCAGCACAAACTTTGCAGCTCAGAAGGGATCATGATCAAGTGAGATTTATCCCTGGGATGCAAGGGAGGTTCAATATTCCAAATCAATCAGTGTGATACATCACATCAATAAAAGAAAGGATAAGAAGCATATGGTTTTTTCAACAAGTGCAGAAACAGCATTTGACAAAGTACAACATCCATTCATGATAAAATCCATCAAAAAAGTAGGTTTACAGGGAACACACCACAACATGAAAAAGGTCAAATATGAAAAACCCATAGTTAACATCATACTCAATGGTGAAAAACTGATATATTTTTCCCCAGCATCATAAACAAGAATAAGACAGGGATGTCCCCTCTCACTACTTGTATTCAACACAGTAATGGAAGTCAAAGCCACAGCAATCAGACGAGAAAAAGTAATAAAAGGCATCCAAATGGTAAGGAAGAAGTAAAACTTCCAATATTTGCAGATGACAGATACTGATTGTAGAAAATCTTAAAATCTCCATCAAAATACGATTAGAACTTATAAGTGAATTCAGTAAAGTCTGAGTATACAAAATCAATACACAGAAGTCTGTTGCACTTCCATACACTAATAAGTAGCATAAAGAGAAATTAAGAAAACAATCCCATTTACAGCTGCCCCAAAGTCAATACATAGAAATAAACTCAACCAAGAAGGTGAAAGACCTAATACTCTGAAAATTACAAAACACTGATGAGAGAAACTAAAGATAATATAGATAAATGGAAAGATATTCCATCCCCATGGATTGGCAGAACAGATACTGTTAAATGTCCATACTACCCAAAGCAATCTACAGATTTACTACAAACCCTAACAAAATATCAATAGCATAGAATTAGAACAAATAATCCTAAAATTTGTCTGTAACCATAAAAGACCATGAATAGCCAAAGAAATCTTGAAAAAGAACAACAAAACTGGAGATATCACAATCCCATACTTGAAGTTATATTCCAAAGCATATATTCAAAACAGTATGGTTCGGGCACACACACACACACACACACACACACACACACACACACACACACACAGATCAAATGAACAGCATAGAGATTCCAGAAATAAACCCATGATTACATGGTCAATCAGTCTATGACAAAGGAGGCAAGAATATATATTGGAAAAAGTCTCTTCAACAAATGGTTTTGGGAAAACTAGTCAGCTAAGTGCAAGAAGAAAGAAAGAAACTGGGTCATTTTTTTACACCCCACACAAAAATAAGCTCAAAATGGATTAAAGATCTAAATGTGAGACCTGATTCTATAAAAATCCTAGACAAAAACATAAGCAGTAATTTCTCTTACATCAGCTGTAGCCACATTTTTCTAAATATGTCTCCTCAGGCAACTAAAACAAAAGCACATGTAAACTGTTGGGACTACATCAAAATAAAAAAGCTTCTGCACAGCAAAGAAACAATCAACAAAACAAAAACACAACCTACTAAATGGAAGAATGAATATATTTGCAAATAATATATCTGATAAGGGGTTAGCATAAAAAATGTATAAAGAACTTATACAACTCAACACCAAAAAATCAATAAAAAGGGGAGAAGACATGAACAGACATTTCTCCAAAAAGACATACAGATGGTCACCAGACATATGAAAAGATGCTGAACATAATTATCAAGGAAATGTAAATCAAAACCACAATATGGTATCACCTCACACCTGTCAGAATAGCTAAAAATTAAAAACACAAGAAACAACAAGTGGTGGTGAAGATGTGGAGAAATAGGAATATTCATGCACTATTAGTGGTAATGCAAGCTGGTGCCATCATCTTGAAAAATACTAAACCTCCACTGTGGAGGTTCTTCAAAATTTTAATTAGAATTACCATATGAATCAGTAATTTCACTATTGGTTTTTTACCTGAAAAAAATGAAAATAATAATGTGGAAAGATATATATATACCCCTAATACCCCTATGTTTACAGCCTCATTATTTACAAGAGCCAAATTATGGAAGCAATCCAAATGCCCATCCATATGTGAAAAGATAAAGAAGTAGTAGTATATATATACACAACGGTATATTACTCAGCCACAAAAATGAATGAAATCTGGCCATTTGCAACAACATGGATGGATCTATAGTGTATAATGCTAAGTTAAATAAGTCAGTCATAGAAAGATGAATATTGTACAATTTCATTCATATAGGGAATCTAAGGAAAAAAATGAACAAAGAAAAAAAAAGAGACAACAACAACAACAACAACAAATCCAGACTCTTGAATATAGAGAAGAAACTGGTTGTTACCTCCTGTGCATCTGGAGGATGTGTGAAATAGGTGAACAGGATTAAGAAAATATTTACTGTTAAAAAAAAAAGAAGAAGAAGAACATTTACTGTGATCAGTACTAAGAAATGTATAGAATTGTTGAATCACTATATTTTACACCTGAGACTAATATAACACTGTATGTTACTTACATTGGAATTTAAAAAATTTAAAAACTAAAAATTGTAATTGTGAAAAAAACTGTAAGATCATGGTATATAGTCTCTGACGAGATGCTAGAGCAAAAGGGGTCTGGCAAGGAATTAGGCTATGGAGAGAAATAGGGGCTAGACCAAGAAGTAATTTGTGAGCTATGTTTAGCTCAAACCCCAGCAGACAAGAATCCATTAAATATATTTTTAAGCAAGGTGGTAAAATTATATTTGCATTTCATCAAAAAGATCCACTTGGCTAAGATAAGGAAAAGAGAGAGAAAAAATAAACCAGTCCAGTCGGAAGGCTGCTGTCTAGGTGTGCCTGGGTGGCTTACTTGGTTTAGCATCTGCCTTCAGCTCAGGTCATGATCTCAGGGTCCTGGGATTGAGCCCCATGTCAGGCTCCCTGCTCAGGGGGAAATCCGTTTCTTTCTCTCCCTGCTCCCACTCATGCTCCTTCTCTCTCTCTCAAATAAATAAATAAATAAATAAAATCTTCAAAAAATAAAAATAAAGAGAAGACTGCTGGGGCACCTGGGTGGCTCGGTGGGTTAAAGCCTCTGCCTTCGGCTCAGGTCATGATCTCAGGGTCCTGGGACCGAGCCCTGCATCGGGCTCTCTGCTCAGCAGGGAGCCTGCTTCCCCCTCTCTCTCTGCCTGCCTCTCTGTCTACCTGTGATCTCTCTCTCTGTGTCAAAAAAAATAAATGAAATCTTTAAAAAAAAAAAAAAAGAAGAAGAAGAAGACTGTTTCCTTGGCTGGATAGAGGATCGCCTAAACAGGGTGGTAGCAGTGGGATACACAGACATGGAACGAGTCTCAACACACTTTGGAAGGAAAATTAACAAGCCCTAGGAGACAGGGTGAAGCAGTAAGAATGATACCCAGGTTTCTGATTGTATGGGGCCACTACCCATGGAGATGAAACATCCAGGAGGATCCACTGGGGAGAGTAGGGTATCAGGGAATTCTGGGAGCTCATGGCTTCTGTTTTGGGTTAAGCTTTAAGTGTCTTTGTGACACTTTAGTGACTATGACAGAAAAGCAGTAGGATATTAATTTCTATTCAGCAATGATCTTTCAAGCAGCTGCTATGTATTACACTTCGTGCTAGATAACTGTGGATACAAAATAGAGAATAAGATAATGAGATGCAGAATAATAAAATCAGGCATGCTATTTATTTTTTAGACACAGAGAAAATGGGCAGGGAGGGGGAGAGAGAGAGAGAGAAAGAGAATCCTAAGCAAGGTCCATACCCAGCACAGAGCCTGAGGCAGGGCTTCATCTCACAACCCTGATATCATGATGTGAGGAGAAATGAAGAGTAGGACACTTAACCCATTGAGCCAGCCAAGCACCTCAAAATAAGGCATGCTTTTTATCTGCCCTCATGATTCTTACTGTCTAGAAAGGTTGATATAAGTAGAATGACTAATCACAAGTGTAATGATAAATGCTATAAAAGATAAAGTATAAAAGGGTGCAGGAGATATAACCTAATTGGAAGGTGTCAAAGAAGCCTCCTTAAAAATTGATATGAAACAAAAAATATACCTTTTTTTTAAAGATTTTATTTATTTATTTGACAGAGAGAGAGAGATCACAAGCAAGCAGAGAGGCAGGCAGAGAGAAAGGGGGAAGGAGGCTCCCTGCTAAACAGAGAGCCCGATGTGGGGCTTGAGCCCAGGACTCTGAGATCATGACCTGAGCCAAAGGCAGAGGCTTTAACCCACTGAGCCACCCAGGCACCCCAAAAAATATACCTTAAATTATAAAATAAATGTCATGCCCATCTGTTTTATTTTAAATTCATTTTCATAATATGACCCATCAAACTGAGATACTAAGCTGTGGAACATGCTATAGTTCATAAGCCTGGTGGCAAGGGTATGGGTATAAGCTAATTTACTTTCTGCAATTTCACAATTTCCTAAGCTTTTTATGTATCAAATGTATTTTTGAATGACTCTTTAGAGCCAGTTGTGTAGTTCTGATGGAGTATCAGAGATGTCATACAAATGGTTAAGAGATAAGATTGATTAGAGCTAAATTCTTTGAGCTTTGCTTTAGAATTTATGTCATTGATTTGGTCAGATAGACACTGTGGAGTCATGGAAAGTTTGTGAGCTGGTAGTTATCATGGTCATAGCTCTGACGTAGAAAGATTAACTTGCAAAAGCTTTCCTGATAATCACATATTAGAACAAGGGTGTTTTGATATGTTTTAAAGCTATATCCATTTCACACTACTGTTAAATACTGTTTTTATGGCACATGGTACAAAATTTTAAATGTATTTAGACCTCCATGTTCTTTAGAAATTTGATCAGTGATTTCAGAAAATTTCTTAACAGTGCTTATCATGAAGCAAAAATTTATTTCAATATCCATGCAGAGGTCTAATAATAAAATACAACAAGGGGTGTGCTGAAAGGGGCTGTTACAAAGTTTTCAAACTTCTCCTCCCCAGTTCAATGCTCATTAGAACTTCAAGGAAAATAATGTCCTTTCTCATTTTATGCCCAGCTAGCTAACTAGATTTGTCTCTTAAAAAGCACACATGAGACTTCAAGTCAGTCACAGCATCTCTGTAAACAGTCCAGAGATGATGGGAAAGGTGAAGATTCTGAATTTCTTCATGTGTGGCATACAAATGAATGATTTTTAGGATTTGTCATTAAATCCTTAAGAGGTCTAGTTCAGTATCTTGAGGACTTAGACATGGTGCCAAAGGTCACAAAGTGCAATAATTTGTTAGTATCAGCAAAGGATCAGAGACCTCTCAGACAAGAGTGATAGCTGTTAGCACTTTGTCAATAATCACAGGGGTAGGGGTGGAGAAAGTAGGGATATAGTATTCACAGTGAGATGGTTAGGTTAAAAAGAGCTGAGAACTTTGGAATCATATAAAACCTCATGAAATTCTTGTTCTCTAATTGGATTTGACCCGACCATTTCTTGATCTCATCCAATAGCACAGAGAGCAATTTAGAGCAAACTTTATTTCTTAACCACCTGTATTCCTTTTTCTTTTTTTTCCCCCAAGATTGATTGATTGATTGATTGATTGATTGACTTGATTGACTGGTTTGAGAGAAAGAAAGAGCACTCAGCGTGTGAACAAGGGGAAGGGCAGAGGGAGAAAAACTCAAGCACACTCTGCTCAGTGAGGAGCCAGACATGGGGCTCCATCCCATGACCCTGAGATAGTGACCTGAGCTGAAATCAAGAGTCAGATGCATAACCAACTGAGCCACCCAGGTTCCCCTTAACCTCCTGTATTCTATATTTAATTATCCAGGACAGGAGGAGACCTGGTTACAGGAAAATTGGCTCTCCAACCATGGGAATAGGGAGATTTCTATTTTTGTCACCTGTCTTCTTCATTTAAATTTTATACAATGAAATCATGTTTCTTTTATAAACAGAGGAGAGATTAATTCATTTAAGATTCACTTTCTCACTTAGCATATATAAATATTCCAACAGACTCAAAATTATCTAAGTAAGTCATTTAAGGCTACTATAATGTTAATAAATTCCTGGGGAGTGACATTTTATTTTTTGAATAGTTTAAAATTATAACCTGGATAGAGTATACTGTGACTAATACAAATGAAATAGCAAGCATTTTGGAGGCAAAAGTCAAAAGTCAAATGGGACTATACCCATATATCATGATCCACTTGTAAGTATCAGAACTCTCCTCAACTCTCATTTGATTGAAAATTCTAAAATTTTGGTTCTAAAATCTAATAAATTACCTGGCTATACAGAGACTCACCCAAACAATGCAATGGAACAGTTACTAGACAGAAGTGGTCTCTCTGTTTTGAAGATAATGAAAACAACATAGCTTGCACATTTGTAACAATAATGTTAATATTTGTATGAACTTACAAAGGTCTAATTATTATCCCTAGCACAGGTTTTAGGCCTCATCTCATTTAATCTTCACTACAATCATATGAAAATGTTATTCAACCCCCTTCCCTACTTTACAGATGTAGAAAATGAGGCTTAAAATGAATGAATGATTTGCCCAAAGTTACACAAATAGTTTAGGAGCATAAAAGGGATCTGAACCAAGCCCTGTCTAATTCTTGACATATGTCTAATCCTTGCATATGTTCTCTGCTCAAGTCACATTTCTTGTGACTTATCTTGGTGTTCCACTATTCTTCCATATCTTACAGAATAGCTCAAACGAGGAGTTATTAAATTTTCTTTGGAAATAGACCTGTTTTAAAAGTTGTGTAAAGCTCTGGAGTTCTCCATGAATCCCTAGATATATAAACATAAAAACAGAGTGCTCAGAATATTCTAGGAGTTCACAGCTCCCCTGAAATGAGGGTGAACATATAACCTTTTTGCCCAGAACAGTCCCAATCTACTACTTTGCCAGTTTCCCAAATTATATGAACCCCCTACCTAAAAACCACTCAGGATAAAATTACATATCCATTCTTCATTTTAATTTTCTTCGTAGTCAAGATTGTCTTTGCCTTTCTTCTCATGCTATTTTTGTCCATTGGTATAAAGTGACGGACAATGTGAACAATAGACAAACATTAATGAAAGTGAAGAAGTAAGTATCTGAGGTCATCACCCTTGTTGCCAGACTCTCCTTCAAAATGCATCCCTACTTTGTCAATATTTTTAATATCTTAATATTGTCTGAATTATAACTACCCAAAATTCATATATTGAGTCCTAATCTCCAGCCCCTCAAAATGTGATTGTAGTTGGAGATAGGGTCTTTAAAGAGGTAATTAAGTTAAAGTGACATGGTATCTTCATAAGAAAAGAAAATTTGGACACAGCCGTAAGGCAAAGAAAAGACAATGTGAAGAAACAAAGATGGCGAAGATGGCATCTATAGAAGAGCCTCAGAAGAAATCAACTCTACTAACAACTTGATCTTGGATTTCTCCAAACTGTGAGAAAATTAAAAAAAAAAATTGTGAGAAAATAAGTTTTTGTTATTTAAAAGCCACCCAGGCTGTGATGGCAGCCCTAGTAAACTAACACACTTAACAATTGATCTTCATGTCTCCCACTGTGAATGCAATTAAGAAAATTCTTTATCTGTATAACCAAAGCTCAGCAGTGAACTAGATAATAAAATTTGGATAGTTGTAATTTTTACATTAAAGGAGGACTATACTTCCCTCATTTCCTAGGCCTCAGATCTTATACCTGATATGATATTGAGGCTTAAGTATTTAAGACTGTAATAAGCATCAGCTGCTGAAATGTTTAATACTACTATAGAGAAAGTACCATGGTGGGGCACTTTTCAGTGCTAATTTCAAATAGGAAGCAAATTTTTCCCACAAGAGGTTTTGTGGGCAGAGGATGTTGATCAGGGCAGAGAAAACCCAGCTGGCCAAGAGCACAGAGAGAAACAAAAGGCTAAGCCTTCATGTAGACATTCTTAACATCAGCCAAAGAGCAGGCATCCAGTATTTTGAAAATTATATTGGAATGTGGCAAAAATCTTTCTTAAAAATTCATCTCAAAAGTTGTGCTAGAAGAAAAATTTGTTGTAGTAATTGTCTTTAGCTAAGTTATGCAAGTGTAATCAAAGTTTTCCCCTCCCCTTATCTACTAGTCCCCTCTCAAAGGACTAGTAGAGAAACATGACACCTGAAATAAGCAGCATTTAACGTGATAATGTCTAATTCACAAGACACATAAGATAAATCTAGTTCAGTTTGGAAATAGTTCCTTAATAACCCATTGGTTAAGGGGTATCACCTAATTTTAAGTGAGAATAATAGACTTAGGTCAAAATCTATTATATATCTTTGATGTGCTATTACATATATATCTGAGTTTTAAATAATATATATTTATCATCAATAAGGATGGCAAAATTATTTTCAGAAGCTTTTCTCACATATTCTTAAAATCCCAAGACACCTTTCAAATATCATAAGAAGATGTCAACATTCTGTATTGACCATGAAGGCTTGTGCCTGTGTATGGCAATATCAGATAAGTAGACTTCTTCATGGATTAATAACTTGACAAAGTTTATTTCTCTCTGAGTGTAATAGAGAGTTAAAGACTGTTGTCTTCTGGGTACCATACAAAGTAATTAGTTCCTTATAAAGCAGGGGCAATAACCAGGTATTTAGATGACATGTTCAGTGCATAATTTTCACTTTTCCTATATATTTATGATTGTGTAGAAATACATTTATAGAAACACACATACTTACATAGGAATATGATGTGTTTCATAGACCCTGACTGAGGAATATTGGCTGCTACATTCTTCTGGCAATTATACATGTATTATTACTTAAATTATGGGAAACACATTTGGTCTAACCAATTTCTGAAGAATAAGACCCTACACTGAATACAAGAGAAAACCCAATAACTTAATCTCTGTGGCCCATGCTTGCTGGGGTAGAACTTACAATGAGAAAAACAAAGCAGGGGGAAAATCATTAAATGCTTGAATATGCCTCTGTGGAATCTGGAAATACTGTCAACTTCCTAGAGAAATGACCCTGTGTATATTATAGAGGTGATTTTAAGTAACAAATTTATTTTCCTTAAAGTTAACAAATAACTTTGAGAAGCAAAGTTTACTCTCTTGTCTCAGAAAATAGTCCCCCTTAATGTGCATCATTGCATATTCTGGCTTCACTTAACCCATTGTACTGTTGAACCTTTATCCAACTTTTCGCAGTAAATGGTCTCTACGGTGGAAAATCCAATCAAGTTTCAGTGCAGTAACCAAGTTCTCCTATCGTGATCATTTCACCTTGTTCCCAGATACACTTTCAACTCACTTCTAACCGCATAAGAAAGTCTCACGTATTCTCCCAATATACTTGTGTTTAATCACAATCACATCATTGTAAGGCCTCTTAAAAATTACAGTTTGTGATTTCTCTTTAAGCTTCTTACAAGTGCAGATAGAATAACTTGAATTAACCTTCCAAACAACATTTAAACATTTCTAGAGTACTCTTACTTTATTTTGTTTTTTTATACATTTGAATGAGACACAATTACATTTGAGAGCTTGAAGAAGCACTTACTTTGGCATAAATATTTTACAATCAGCCTGAATTTTTTAAACATTTCAACTACCTCGACCTTGAAGCAAAGAATTTCCCTGTCTAGTATCTTATAAATGTAGTTCTGTGCAAATTTAAAGGAAAAAGAGAAACAAATTTTTACCAACAGTCAAAGAGGAAGAGGAGGTGGAGAAGGATGGGAGAACAGTGACTAACACATACTTTGTGGTTATTACATGTTAAAGAGTATTCTAAGCACTTATAAATATTAACCCATTCATTCCTCTCAACAGCCCTATGATATGAGTAACTTCATTATTCTCCTTTTAGAAATGAGGAAATTGAGGGAAACAAAGACTTAATAGCTTACCTAAGTTCACAGTAAGAATAGAACCAGAAATCCTCTCTACTCCCAAGAAAATCTCTCTCCACTGCCCTGAGATATCCTCTCTTCAGCCTCTCCTGAGATGATCTGCTCTTGTGTAAACTCACTTCATTTAGGGTAATGGTAACATCAAATCTCCTTGCTATTAGAAAAGGTCATTACCTTTCTGCAAAGAGGACATCCAAATGGCCAACAGACATATGAAAAAGTGCTCAACATCACTCGGCATCAGAGAAATACAAATCAAAACCACAGTGAAATACCACCTCACACCAGTCAGAATGACTAAAAGTAGCAAGTCAGGAAACGACAGATGTTGTTGAGGATGCAGAGAAAGGGGAACCCTCCTACACTGTTGGTGGGAATGCAAGCTGGTACAGCCACTCTGGAAAACAGTATGGAGGTTCCTGAAAAAGTTGAAAATAGAGCTACCCTACGACCCAGCAATCGCACTACTTGGTATTTACCCCAAAGATACAAATGTAGTGACCCAAAAGGGCACATGCACCCCAATGTTTATAGCAGCAATGTCCACAATAGCCAAACTATGGAAAGAACCTAGATGTCAATCAACAGAGGAATGGATAAAGAAGAAGTGGTATATGTATACAATGGAATACTACACAGCCATCAAGAGAAATGAAATCTTGCCATTTGTAATGACGTGGATGAAATAAATCAATCAGAGAAAGACAATTTTCATATGATCTCTAGGATATGAAAAATTTGAGAGGCAGGTCAGGGGGCCGGGGGGGGAGGGGGGGGAAGAGAAATGAAACAAGATGGGATCAGGAAGGAGACAAACCATAAGACACTCCTAAACTCACGAAACAAACTGAGGGTGGCTGGGGGAGTTGGC
>CM053617.1:186124-204369 GCA_028646535.1 Procyon lotor | reverse complement strand
ATTTCCAATTTCTTAGCACTTATTAAAAAGGGCTGGGTAAAATGGCAGAGAAGGAAGGAGAAAGAAAAAGAGGGTGTGAAGAAAAAGAAAACACGTCAAATTCCCAGTGGCTTCCCATTTCTGTTTCAAAACAATCAAATTACACCATAATTTGCAGTATCATAAAGAAACAATGACAACAGCAGTAATATCTGGGAACTATTTTTGGTGATGGACTCAAAACTGTAACAAAAACAACCCTTAAGATGGATATACTCTGGGCACCTGGGTGGCTCAGATGGTCAAGCATCTGCCCTGGGCTCAGATCATGATCCCAGGGTCTTGGCTCGAGCCCCTCGTCAGGCTCCCTGTGCAGCAGGGAGCCTGCTTCTCCCTCTGCTGCTTCCCTTGCTGCTCCCCCTGCTTGTGTTCTCTTGTTCTCTGTCAAATAAATAAATAAAATCTTAAAAAAAAATCCTCATGAGGAAATCAAGCATTGTGCTACTGTATTCTATTATCACTGGGAGGGGTGAGTATGTGTTTTCATAATTAAGCCTGTGAATTTTCCTGTGAATTCTCCAGACCCTCTCAGAGACATGATCTCACAGATCAGCAAAACCTAATTTTACTAAACTTTGCCGGGACCACCTTTGGTTGGAGAGTCTACTAGGAGAGCTCACACTTGATTTGAGCTTTAGTGTTCAGGAAAGGTGTTAATGGCAACGCGTTATCTTATTCTACCCAACTTCCTTTCCTATCCAGACAACTTCAAAACCATTCTCAAACTCCACACCCACCTCCCCTAACACACACACATACTCCCTGAATTCTTTTGGAGAACAGTTTCTCCCACATCAGCCATACTCACATCATTCTGGCAGGGTTTCTAATCATTTTAGCATACTCATTAGCCATGCTAATTATTCCAGAGTTTGGGCGATGTCTCAAGCAAGACCATTAACACTTCCTACCCCACATTCTTTATACTGATTCTCAGAAAGATGTTTTCTGTCTATGCTCTGGGACTCCCTAACTGCAAGCCCAGAGCTGTCTGCATCCATTTTCTCCCTTCCACATGCTTCACATAGGAACAATCTGTCTGCAATAGAGAAGTTAAAGGCTACAAAGAGTCTAGGGGCAAAAGAGTTAGTCAACTACTCCACGTTAGAGGGCACACAGCCCTCCACAAAAATACCTTCACTTGATGTCAACTGCAAATTCTAGAAGTTTCCAAAACCACTCACATTTTTGAGGATGCCCAGAACTCACTGATAGATATTATTCTCACGGTTATAGTTTATTACAGGAAAAGGAAGCAGATTAATGTCAGCTAAGGAAGAAGTGCATAGGGCAGAGTCCAGAAAGTTTACAAATGAAGGGTTTCTGTTGTCCTAACCCCTTAGAATCAGGATGCATTACTCCCCTGCCATTGATGTTTGACAATATGCACAGAATACTGCCAACCAGGGAAGCCCACTTGAGCTTCAGTATTCAGTTTTTATTGGAGCTCTATTATGTAGGCATGATTGATTGTCCATGTGGCTGATCTCAGTCTCCAGGTAGACTAATCCCTTATTACGTAAAGCTCCCCCACCAACACACACAACAACTCACATTGTTGGTAATCCTGGCATGGCCACCCCTACCCGAAAACTATACAGGTGTGGTCCACCTCTCCACTAAATCACATTTTTAAGACAACACATGACCCAAGGTCCCCAGACAAACAAAGATATTCCTATCAGGCATACATTCCAAGAATCCAGATGTTACTTCCCAGAAACTGAGGGCAAAGACCAAATCTTCTCTTTGGGCAAGGCTAAATCCTTTATTACCCAGAGGCCCACATACAGAAAAGAAATAGAGAAAGAGAGCATTTTTTTTAGTTCTGTATCTCACAGTACTTAAAAACTATACCACTTCTGTCTCCCCAAATTACATGTCAATAAATTCCCTAAACAAGTCTCAGTTTAGTTTCTTTTATTTTTAAACAAAAAGAAAGAGGGGCGCCTGAGTGGCTCAGTGGGTTAAAGCCTCTGCCTTTGGCTCAGGTCGTGATCTCAGGGTCCTGGGATCGAGCCCCGCATTGGGCTCTCTGCTCAGCAGGGAGCCTGCTTCCCCCTCTCTTTCTGCCTGCCTTTCTGCCTACTTGTGATCTCTCCCTCCCTCCCTCCCTCTCTCTCTCTCTGTCAAATAAATAAATAAAATCTTAAAAAATAAAAGGAAGAAGTAGAGGAGGAAGATATTTCAATTGTAATAAAAGGTTACTGTAACATCCCTGATCAATAATGGATTTTAATAACTTCACAAAGTTATTGTATGGTTGTCTGCCTGACATACAAACAGGCATAACCATAAAAGCAGGCAAGAAATATCTTGCATCCAAGTTAAAAACTGAAACAGAAATAAACTCCATAGATTTCCTCTCATTATAAGAAAAAAGAGTGTCAGCTACTCTTATCCATTGTACATTCCTCAGTATTTCTACCCATGATTTCCCATGAATGTTATAGAATCCTTCCATGCTCCCAAGAACTGAACAACTGAAAGAATCTTAACCTTTGGTTGCATCATTAGCCAGGTAGCTCTTTATTTTTACTCATACGGTTATCACAGTGATGAAATGTAGGGTTGGAAAAAGACCAAATGACCTTTAAGCCATTCCAACTGGAGTGCCTGAGAATAAAAAGTCCACTTTTAATCAGGGTTATATGTGTCAATCACTTGAGAAGATTTTTTAAAGTACATATTCTTTAGATCCCAATCCAGACTTTATGAGTCTATGGACATATGTATGTTGGTAAAGCTTGTTCAGTGATTCTACTGCCCACCTCAAGAACACCTACCATATATTAACTGATTTTCTCTATGCAAGTATCTCAGCAAAAATGAGGAAAAATTCCATCGTGGGACCAGGGGCACTTTAAAAAGCAGTAAATAACCTAGTGATTAGCATGTTGTAAGCACTCAATGTTTCTTATAAATTAACAGATAAATAAGTTATATGCCATTATAGGGTTATATGCCACTTCTCTACCATCAACTGTATTACGAATTTCCTTAACACATAAGCAAGCAACAGAATTCTTAGTGCTATCAGGTGTTTCCATCAAATCTAACGTTGGCTCTAGGATAAGGATTCTCCTCTCAAACTCGTTTGCATCAACAGAACATTCATGACTCTAAGACACCGTTTGGTTCAACATCTATTTACTACTTACGCACTGTGGGTGATGCAAAGTAAAAAGACCTAGTAGGGCAGGATTCAGGGTGAGACTGAAGGCTTAAAGCTATAGAGCTTTCAGTTATCGTTTATCTTCCTCTGCTTTTCGTCCAGGCTTGGTAGATCTAGCCTGGCCTGGATAGATGGCAAAGTGTTTATTTCCCAAAACTTCAGGGCTTAGATCCAGGGAGTGATGGCTGAACCATTTCTAAATGAGAAGGCCAGAGTTGCTCAAATTCAACAGAAGTGCACCGATGTGGACAGAATAATGGCTCTCTGAAAGATACCCATGTCTTAATCCCTGGAACCTGTGAATATGTTCATTTACAAGGCAAAACAGACTCTGAAGATGTGATTAAATTAAGAATCTTGAATTGAGAAGATTATCCTGAAATTAGATTTCAGGAAACTAGATTATCCAGGTAATCTAGAGAGGCCCAAAATACACACAAGGGTCTTTACGAGAGAGAAGCAGGCAGGTAAGAGTCCAAAAAGAGATGAGTATAAAAGCAGAACTTGGACTGATGAGCTTTGAAGATGAAGGAGGGGCAATGAGCCAAGGAATGCAGGCAACCTCTAGAAGGTAGAAAAGGCAAAGAAACAGCTTCTATCCTAGCCTCCAGAAGGAGCACAACCCTGCTGACATTTATTTTTAGTCCCGTAAAATTTGTTTTGGATTTTTGACTTTCACAACTGTAAGACAGTAAGTTTGTGTTGTTTGAAGCACTTAATTTGTGATCATCTGTTTCAGCAGCAATAGCAAATTAATTTACATGCACAAACTCGGTCTGTAGAACGAAAGGCCTGAAGCAGTGTTCCATAATTTGAGGAAGCTGTAGGATCTGTTACCCTTCCAGAGTAGAATGGGCGATGACCGGCACTCATTCAGATCACTTATAGGAAAATAACACCCTTCTACCTCCTTCATTCCATATTTTTTTCTATTAGGCGAAGCAGCAGAACAGTGAACAGCTTGTGTTTGGTGGTACTGTTTTGCTCACCACCCATTGCCCACCCTATTTTTATCTTCTTTAAGGGAAACGCTTAAATGAGGCTCAGGCAGGGAAAAGCATGGGAAAGAGCAGGAAGAGCAGGAGACAGAGAAACAGAGACTGAAGCTCTGGTGCCAGTTGTGTCAGAACAAGACCATGTCTTTGAACTTCAAGTTATAAACCCCAAAATCCAATCCCTTTCTTGGTTTAAACAAGCTCTGAATGTAGGTTTTGTAATTCGCATAGCTACAATCTTCACTAATACAAGTATTACAAGTGCACTCAGATCACAGGAGCCTAAAGGAGATTCAGGGCCCAGGTGGTTCTCAGGAAGTGAAAAGATGCCAGTTTCTCCATCTTTGGCTTTAGAATTCATGGAAATACTCATGCACCTTCAGCAAATGAATAAGCATCCCTCATCTATTCACTGATGCCTGATATTTCTTTATAGAAAAAAAATTTCACTAAGCTAAGATAAAGGCTTATCATTTAATACTGTGAAAGGGAAGAAATTTATGGCTGATTTCATTAGTGTCACCAACATGACTTTACCATTCAAACTTGGACATTTTGAAAATGAAAAGGGGCACTAGTAATAATTATGCCAGGCAGCAGGCATAGGTGATGACTGTCCCAGGCCAACAGGCTATCTGGTCGTCCTACCCAGAAGGAGTATGGCATGCCAATTGGTTTTTGTGTCAGAGGCTTGAGTTCAAATGCTGCCTCTGTCACTATAGGGTTCTGGACACTTTAGCACTTGAGGGTTTTATTCACTCATTTTAAAGAGGTTGGGATAAAACCACCTCAAATGGTTGGTGTGAGGATCAAAAGCTCTAAAGAATAATTAAGGGCTTATCAACCACAAAGCCTTATGCTGACTAGCCTTCTCCTTATTTATTAGAACCTGATTTTGTTAGAGGGGTAGGAAAAGGTACTTCAGAGGTGAAGTGAGACAACAAAAGATAAAAGGAGGTGGAGGGCAGCTCTAAACAGCTGCACAGAGTTGAGGCTTGTTGCCTGTAGTCAGTTGTGACCTCTCTTGAGGGCAGAGGGCACCACCTAGAGGCCTCACAGGTACATTAAGCTGCTTTGGCACAGCCACTGAGTCCCCATTACGGGGTATTTTGTAGTAATCCCATCAAAGGAACTGACCCTTGAAACACTGGCAGTGTGCTCAGGGGCACAAAGTAGACTGAACTCTGGCACTATTCTGATCTCATTTAAATATGATGTGATCTTAACCTTAAGAAAGCACTTCTCAGCAAATCTCTGACTCCACTTCCATCCACGTAACAGAGATGCAAGCCCCAGCTCTCCAGCTGGTGAGCTGCAAAACTCGGTTTCCTAAAATAAGGGCATAGCAGAACTGTTCGCAGAATATACGGTGTGTTCCAACTTTAATTCAACATTTGGCTCCTTAATTAGCTTGAGAAAATTATTCGCCCTTAAAATCTTTGTTTCCTCAGCTGTAAGGTGAAAATGACAACAGTACCTATCTCATCGATCGTTATGAGGATTAAATGAGATCCTGTGTATAATGCATGCACCACACCACCTGGCTAATGGAATCCATGTTTGACAGCTGATTATTCTCTTTCCTGGGTCCCTCCCAGCCAAAACCTTCTAGAGTTAAAATAACTTCATCTAAACTAATACTGTGGAATGTATTTAGCTTTTAAAATGTATTTGGTCATTGACTTAACAAGCCAGCTTCCTAAACATAGAGTACTTTTCTTTTTTTCCCATTCTTGGCTGACTTGTAGATGTGCTAGCTTGTCAAGTGCTGATGCAAGACACATGACCTGCACCCCTCAGGATAACTAGTTAGCATTAGAGCAAACCCAATTAAACAAGTAAACTCAAATAAAACATCCAAGGAGAAGCCCATCTGCCTCCAAATTAACTTTTTGCCTCTTAATTTCATGCAGACTGGGATTTACATGGAAATGAGATCAGTGCCAAGTGTATTTTTAGTTCAGAATATCCAAGTGGGTATATTTCTTTAGATTTAGCATGTACAGTATTTTTTTATTAACATATAATGTATTATTTGCCTCAGGTACATGTCTGTGAATCGTCAGGCTTACACATTTCACAGCACTCGCCATAGCACATACCCTCCCCAATGTCCGTAACCCAGCCACCCTATCTCTACCCCCCTGCCTCTCAGCCTCATGTACAGTATTTTAAACAATAGTTGTTGAATAGAAGAGTTCAAACCTAATGGAGCTGTTGCTTTCAGTTGCTGGAAGATAGGAAATTTTAATTATATGATGAAACATTTTCATTAGGAGCGACTTAATATCTTTTCCAGTATAAAAGTTGTCCATTTGGGCTCTTTTATCTCAGATCTCACTATTGAAAATTATTTGAAGTCCAATACAAATTCAACAGATTAAAATACTGAATCACAAAATGTGAGAATTAAATTCAAGCTATTTAGAAATTCTGTCCTTATTTTCTAGACCACACTACTCCATCAATTTCAACATCGACGGAGCAAGTACTGTATTCAGTTTTATAGGGCTGGGCCTGCATGATTCCTTTCAAGCATATAAGGTTTCTTTTAAAAAGTGGGAAGGAGGAAACAAGTAAGATATTTCAGCATTACTTTTTGTCTTTTCTGTTACATTTACAGTACAGAGCAAACCCAGTGATCACAATTTACTCAAAAAATGAAAGAATTTCTGTAGTGTTTAAAAGTGTAGAGATAAATGCTAGTCTTTTAAAATAAAAAGAGAAAAATCAAGGAACAGTTTGTCTCTTAAGAAAGAAGAGTCCTACAAATATGCAATTAAACCTAATTTCAGAAACCCATATAAAAGATAGACAAAATCTGAAAACTTGAAAACTAAGTCAGGCTAAGGATGCATTTTTTTTCAAGGTAAATCATTTCTTTCTTCCTCAGATATGTATAAAAGCTGAACATACAGTTTAAATATATTGTGCAGTTTATTAAAGTAGTTTTCATTTATTTCAATCTGATTATGTATGGTACATCCACCCCAATCCTCACACTGACCTAAGAAAGATGAAACTATGGTGGTCACAGTAAAAAATCCAAACTGATCTAGGAATTGGTGGAACTACCATCTAATGAGAAACCTTAAAGGATAGAAACAATGGTGATGCAAGCTTGATGCAAAGTCTATAAAGGTACAGCAATGCAGACAGAGTCTGCCAAGCCCTTTGATCACGTACGAAGACAACTGGCATTTGACCATTTGGAGAACCCTTGGTATTACAAAGGGCATTGCTTGTGAAATCAAGTTATGAGGGTTACACTCCTAAGGCTCAGATTAATTGAAGTGTATTCTAAACAAGTTGTTTAACTTTGTTTAACCTCAGACACCACATACATCAGTCAAGGAAGTTTTCTTTGAATTGTAACTCACAGAACAAGGAGGAGCTTTGTGCCTATGCAATCTGGTGAAGGAACAGGGTCTAGAGAAGTATGTAACTCCCCAAAGTCTAAGAACTATTTTTTTATTAAATAACTCTTATGATCTATTTCAGTCTTAACACTAACTATATCAACCCTATAAAAATATTTGAAGAGTGTTCAGCATGTTAGCAAAATTATGCAACTAAACTCATAAACGCAAATATACACAATTCAAAGAGAAAAAGCAGGGGTGTTCTGAGTCCATTTATAAACTCTCTAGATGATGTAAACAAGAGCAAATGTGCCATTCCAAAATGGAGTCCATGGTGGTTCTCTGATAAACCATTCAGTCTAGCAAATCATATGTATTGATGAGGAGGGAAAATGAATACAGAACTCATGGATGTGAACATTTTATGAAAACAGTGGGTACCCCCAAAGAGACTGCCCCAGACTTTTAGTTATCTGTCATAAGAAAACTGACCTATACTTGTAAAACATATGAGCAGATACAACTTAGTATTCAGAAGAATTCTAGTGCCCACTGTGACACTGTTGTCATTTTTAAGCTTGTGTTCTCATGACACCCCTGCTGTGTCCCGTAAGAGGCTTTTTGACAATTTGGATGAGGCTCAAATTCAATTATGCCTCTAAATAGCTGCCCACTGACTATCTGAAGAAGAAAAATCCTGCAAAATCATTTCTAACCAACTGGCTGAGATAAAATACAAAATTCCCACTCTTCTGATTTAAAATAGAATTTCTATAACATTGTTCTCACATATAATTTCCAGGTTTTAACTAATATCTGTTGTAGCTTTAAACTATACTTTACTGGAAAAAAAATAAAAAATAAAATAATAAAATAAAATTAAATTAAAATAAAATAAATAAAATAAAATAAAAAAGAATTTCTATAACATTGTTCTCACATATAATGTCCAGGTTTTAACTAATATCTGTTGTAGCTTTAAATTATACTTTACTGGAAAAAAAATAAAATAAAATAAAATAAAATAAATAAAATAAAATAAAATAAAATAAAATAAAATAAAATAAAATAAATACTTTACTGGGACACCCGGGTGACTCAGTCGGTTAAGCATCTGCCTTCAGCTCAGGTCATGATCCCAAGGGTCTGGAATTGGGTCCCACATCAGGCTCCTTGCCCAGAGGGGAGCCTGCTTCTCTCTCTGCCTGACATTTCCCCTGCTTATGTTCTCTCTCTCTCTCATATAAATAAATAAAATCTTTTTTAAAAATTAAAAATAAAATACACTTTACCTTTCTCATATGTCATTTAGGACTTACTTAGGCAATTACTAAGAAAAGGAGAATATGTGAATGTGGCTATATACTGAAAACTTCAAAGTTTCCAGGAGAATAAATCTTAGAAGTTTCTCACCACAAGAACAAAATGTATGCACCTCTGTATAGTGAGGGATGTTAGTGAGACATTCTGGTAATCATTTCACAATATTTACAAATATCAGATCATTATACTTTGACACTAATCTACTGTTATATGTCAATTACATCTCAATTAAGAAAAAAAAAAAGTAAAGTTGATTTAAGCACACCTTTCCCGTTGCTTCATTGCTCACCAGTTACCCTCCTGGCTCATTGGAGCCAGCACACTGCATGTCAGTGTCCCTGATACAGAAACAACCATTAACAGCAATACAACTAAGAAGGGGACTTACCCATTTCGATAAAAAAAACTACCTTTCATGGGCACTTGGGTGGCTCAGTTGGCTGAATGTCTGCCTTTGGCTCAGGTCATCATCGCAGGATCCTGGGATTGAGCCCCACACTGGGCTCCCTGCTCAGCTTCTCCCTCTACCTCTCTCTGCTGCTCCTATGCTTGCACACTCTCTCTCATTCCCTAACAAATAAATAAATAAAATCTTAAAAACAGAACAAAACAAAAAAAAACTGTCTTTTAAGTAGGTCAGTTTTTCTCAGAAATATATTTTTTTAAGATTTTTTTTATTTGACAGAGAGAGACAGCAAGAGAGGGAACACAAGCAGGGGTAGCGGAGAGGGGAATTTTTCGGTTCCTCTATCACAATGATAACATGACATTGCACATAAATGCCCTTTCATGCTCTGTTTCTTAAATCTCTAAATTCCTCTAATACCATGTACATGAGCAAAGACCATCATCTTTCAGGACTTAGAATGTTCGATATCTCTTCTAGAAATTAGTTCTCAACACTCCATCAGTTTTTTCTAGTGCAACAAACTGATCGTGTCCTCCCAAAATTCATATGTTAAATCCTCACACCCAATGTGATGGCATTTGGATGCGGAGCTTTTCAGAATTGATTAGTTATGAGAGCAGAGCTCTCATGAATGGAATCAGTACCCTTATAAAAGAGGGTCCAGAGAGCTCCCTCGCCACTTCTGCCCCGTGAAGACCCAGCAGAAAGATAGCTGTCTATGAGCCAGAAAGAGGGCCTCACCACACAGCAAATCTACAGGCACCTTGATCTTGGACTTTCTAGCCTCCAGAACCATGAAAAAAAAAAATGTCTTTTGTTTGTAAACCACCTACTCTACGGTATTTTGTTATAGCATCCTGAACAGATTGAGACCATCAGCGAGAACAGAACTACTCATTTGTGTATCTTCGATCATAGCATTTGTATTATTACAGTAATAAATGTATTGTTATCTCTCCAGCTAGATTATAAACTCTTTTTTTTTTTTTAAAGATTTTATTTATTTGACAGAGAGAAACACAGCGAAAGAGGGAACACAAGCAGAGGGAATGATAGCGGGAGAAGCAGACCTCCTGCAGAGCAGAGAGCCCGATGTGGGGCTCGATCCCAGGACCCTGGGATCTGACCTGGGCCGAAGGCAGATGCTTAACAACTGAGCCACCCAGGCGCCCCTAGATTATAAACTCTTGAGAAAAATTTTATCTTACTCATTTTTCTATACTGGAGTTTTACACAATACCTGACATAGAGTTAGTATTCCATGATTGTATAATAAATTATGCTAAAAAATGCAATGAAATCATAATAATGAGCAAACCAATTTTGAGTTTTTTAAAAATATTTTTCAAAATTCATAAGTTATAAACATTATCAAGGTCCTTTAGTTCTATCCCTTTGTGTTACACATAAGAAATTTGAGGCCAAGAAAATGTACATGATTTGCTAATGGAATACCAACATTTGGAACTGATCTCCGTTAACTCCTGTATCACATTTTCTTTCCATTTGTCGTCAGATTTGGAAAATCATTAAAATACTATGGAAATTAAAATCCTTTTGTCATTTTTTTTAGAAATACTTTCTCATTAAAAATGATTTTTTGAGACCTTACTAAGAGCAAGGTACTAAACTAATCCCTAAGAAGTGAATGAAAAAGTATGATCCATTGTCCTAGAACTCAAAGTAGTCATTATTGTGGCTGAATGAAAATTCTGCTTTGACTTGTATGCTAGTTTTTCATTATAGCTATTACGATACTAACTAGGGGAGATAACTTGGGTATTTCCTCTCATGACATACTTAAATCAATGTCATCATGTTTATGTGTAATAAATGACATAAATGTCATAGTAATAAATGACTATATATAATTTCATATTATAGAGGAAGGACAGAATGAAGGGAAGGAGGGAGGAAAAAAAAGGAGGAAGGAAGGAAAAGAGTGAGTTTTTCTTGCAAGTCTTAAAATAAAGATCTGGCAGGGAGCCTGGGTTGCTCAGTTGGTTAAGCATCTGCTTTTGGCTCGGGTCATGATCCTGGGGTCCTGGGTCAGACTCCCCACTAGGAGGAACCCTCCTTCTCTCTCTCTCCAACTGCCGTTACCCATGATCATGCTCACACTCTCTCTCCTCAAATAAATAAATAAAATCTTAATAAAAAGACCTGTCATAGAAATTTAATTTTTTTGTTTTAATCTGTTTGGTTCTTTTTTTATTATGTTCTTTTCCTATTCCCCTACTTCTTAATTAATTTATTTTTTCTTGTAGAAATCACAGGTGATTATATTGCTACCTATTCTATCAAATTCTGTATACTTTCCCCTCATTTGGAACCTCAGAGTAAATATAATTACTTACTCCCACTGATGCTTATTGCTGTGTTGCAGTAGTTCATTTATATGCAGAGTTTCTCAAATTATTTTCTTGCTTGAGATTTGGGGAATAATTAGGTTACATTTGTTTAAAGCAACAAATATTAAAAGAATAATTATAGAATATATTGATGACAACTATTTACTAAGAAACCTAAGTACTATTTATCATCCAACTAATCATCTTAGAGAAGTAAGTCATTGGTTTCCAAAATCTCCAAATTATAGAGGAAAGAGGATATAACAATAATACGATGGACTTGGAGAAAATCAGTTAGCATAACATGGTCAAAATGAGAAAAATAATCTTAAAATCTATGGCTTTTGTAATAAGTACATTAAAGTGCATTAAAATCCCATAAATTTTATTGAATTTTAGCGTGAAATATGAGAATGATTAACATAGGAAAATATTCTCCTGCAATCACAAACATTTACTGTATACATAGTAAGCCCTTTCTTTACTATGTATTATGCACAAAATTAACCCTTGTAGGAATAACAAAGGCCTATGAACTACTGCCATCCTTTTAAAAAAATATTTAAAATAGTTGGCTTAAAAATTCCTTGACCATAAATTAGTTAAGGAACATATAATGTAATAAAAGAGCTATAACTAATGTCAGTGAGAACTGGCACACTATTTCTGTTCTATAGTATTCTCAAGTTCCCTCTTTCAAAATTGAAAGGACAATGCAGAGGGTGAGTAGATACAAATATGTGAGACAGTAATGTTGCTGAATAATATATTTCATTGATAGAAGCCTGTGACCACGGTAATGCAACCACCTCAGGAAATGCTATTTTGTTCTTTTGTCCATGAAAATGTTTAAGATAAAATATGATGTTACAACTAACAAATCAACAAGATGAGATTATTTCCTGGAATAATAGTTATATATACTAGGTATATACTTTTCTTTATATTTTACAACAGCATATTTTTCTTTATATTTTAAAAGCTGTGCCAAAATATCACATTGACCTATGTGACCTTAGAGAAATGGGATGAATTTTTAACAACTCTGCTCCATTTCTAAATTAGCACCAACTTTTTACAGGCGGGAAAAGCTGAGAAAATTGCTGAGAGAGTAGTGATGCCCTATTCAAAAGTGGTCAAGGAGCAGGGAAAACAAAGTACATCCCAGAGGATGAAGCAAAAAGCTATGGAAAACAATGAGCTGGTTGGCCACTCCCAAGACCTCTGGCAGAACTGGGTCTTATCAAGGAACAGTCTCTAACCTCAGAGTAGGAAGACCTAGCAGCATTTGCCCAGCTAGATTTCAGAATTGCTATGGACAAATGTCTCCTATGTGGTTTCCTTTTTCCCTTTTTTGAATGGATATGTCTCTTATGATTACACTGCCTTGGTTTAACCCATATGTTGGCTGTATGTGGTACTAACAAACTTGTTCATAGCTGTCTGGATTAAGATGAACACAACCTGACTTGAAATATACCATAAAATACTGGACTCTTAGCCTGATGTTGTAATTGGATGAGATTGTGTGAGGACTTGGAAGGAAATTAATATATCCTGCATCTGGGAAGCAATAAATAGTTTTGAACAAAAGATGGACTATGGCAGATTGAATTCTTAAAGTCATCAATGTTGTCCCTATATCCATATGCTTTGACCTATAAATTCATAATATCTTCCTTTTCTGACTCTGAGATCAGCCTGTGAGTTGCTTTGGCCAATGAGATGTTAGCAAATGTACTGTAATCAGCAAATTAAAAAGCACATGTCCATTTCCATTTGCTATTTTACACAGTGATGCTTACTCTCTCTCTTGACCTCTGCCATCATCATAGAAACAAGCAAGTCTGCCAGAGGTGTATGAGAAGCACTTGGGAAAAAGTTGAGGTCATTCTAGACAAGCCAACATCCAGCAGACTCCAAAACATGTGAGAGAACACAGCCAAGACCAGTTAATCTCAGCCCAGATTAGCCCAGTACATTATGCCAAGTTAATACATAGATTTGTGAGGAATAATAAAGATGATTGTCTTAAGCCACTAAGCTTTGGTGTAGTGTCTTAAGTAGTCATAACTAACTCATATATCTTCACTGGCATGATCTGGGACTAAAGTTCTAAGTTCTATTACTGACCAGGATTAGTTATTAGACTACAGCCAGTTTCCATGGAACTTTGCTGATCAATTCCTTGTCTGGGAAGATAGCCTTCAAGGGGAATTTTTTTTTTTTTTTTTTTTAAAGATTTTATTTATTTGACAGAGAGAAACACAGTGAGAGAGGGAACAGAAGCAGAGGGAATGGTAGCGGGAGAAGCAGGCTCCCCGCTGAGCAGAGAGCCCGATGCGGGGCTCGATCCCAGGACTCTGGGATCATGACCTGAGCCAAAGGCAGACGCTTAACGACTGAGCCACCCAGGTGCCCCTCAAGGGGAATTTTTGTTGGTCCTATCAACCCTGACCTCTCAATTCATTGTTCTGATCACGAAGTATGTCTAAGCAAAATAACCCATTCCATTATCAATTCCCTAAGAGCTTTGAGAGTAAGAACTGAATTTTCCAAAAAAGATACTAGAGGATTGTTAGCAATGCCTGACAACCACCCCAGGAGTGCAGATTATGTCCCCTAAGAAACATGGGGTAAGACCATTTTTATGGACAGCCCAAAAGGCATACACTACCTACTACGGAAAAAAAAGCTACAATTCACAGCTACCTGAAGGTTGAGAACAGTCTTCTGTTCTCAGATTTTTTTCCAAGCATCGTGCAATGATCTCTATCATTTTGGAGAAAGAGGGAGTCATTTTGGGATCTAAGATCCACTGCTGACAAGCACTTTCACTTGTCAATACTATTATATGAAATACAGATCAAGTTTGCTAAGAAGTTTTAGGAGCAGATTAAGTGTGTTAGCAGGTCCTGGAAGTATTCTCTCCCCCATCCCCTTGTTGAAAGATCAGAGACAAATGAACAAAAAAAGTCACCACCCATGAAAATTTCAAGAATATATGACAGCCTCATGGGAATTCTGGAGAAATCCAAGGATAAGACAGTGTGTGTACATTCTAGTCTCCAATGAATTCAGTGATCCCATCTTACTAGGCAAGGATCTTTTTCTTCTTTATGTCTATAGCCTCATTCCCATGCCCAGAGCAATCACCTACATGGGGACCAGTGGTTTCCTTATTATTCTTCTTGCTCTCTCTTTGACCTCTGCCATTCTCAAAGGAACAAGCAAGCCTTCCAGAATCTTGTATGAGCCACCTGGAAAAAAAGCGTTAAAGTCCTGGAAGAGAACACAGGCAGTAACCTCTCTGACACGGGTCAAAGCAACTTCTTATTAGATATGTCTCCTGAGGTAAGGGAAACAAATGCAAAAATAAACTATTGGAACTTCTCATCAAAATAAAAAGCTTCTCCACAGTGAAGGAAACAATCAACAAACTAAAAGGCAACTAACTAGAAGAGTGAGTACCCAAAATCTATAAAGAAATTATGAAACTCAACACCCAAAAAATAATCCAATTAATAAATAAGCAGAAGACATAGACATTTTCTTAAAGAAGACATAAAGATGGCCAAGAGACACATGAAAAGATGCTCAACATCACTTATCATCAGAGAAATACAAATCCAAATACAAATCCATCAATACAAATCCATCAATACAAAACCATAATGAGATATCATCCCACACCATTCAGAATGGCTAACATTAACAACATTGGAACAGATGTTGGCAAGGATGTGGAGCAAGGGGAACCCTCTTACACTGTTGATGGGAATGCAAACTGGTACAACCACTCTGGAAGAGTATGGAGATTCCTCAAACAAAATAAAACTACCCTATCATCCAGCAATTGCCCTAGTAGGTATTTAACCCAAGTATACAAAAATTCTAATTCAGAGGGATACAATACATCCCAATGTTTATAGCAACATTATCAACAATAGGCAAATTATGGAGAGAGCCCAAATGTCCATCAACTGATGGATGGATAAAAGAGATATGATATATATAGAATAGAATATTAGTCATGAAAGTGAATGAAATATTGCCACTTGCAAGGATATGGATATAGGTAGTAGTTTGCTAAGTGAAATAAGTCACTCAGAAAAAGACAAATACCATATGATTTCACTCATTTGTGAAATTTAAGAAAAAAAACAAAATAGCAGAGGGAAAAACAGAGAGAGAGGCAATCAAGAAACAGACTCTTAACTATAGAGAACAAACTGATGGTGAACAGAGGGGACGTGGGTTGGGAGATGGGTAAAGAAATTAAGGAGTGTACTTGTGATGAGCACCAGGTGTTGTATGTAAGTGATGAATCATTAAATTGTACAACTGAAACTAATATAACACTGTGTGTGTGTGTGTGTGTGTATACATAAATATATATGTGTGTGTATATATACATTATATACATATATATTATATATATGTGTGTATATATAAATACACACACACACACACACACACGCACACACGCACACATACAAATACAATCAACTAACTGTAATTTAAATAGAAACTTAGAAAAGAGCCTGTAAAGCCATCTGGTCCTCAATGTTAGTTTGGTTTAGAGTTGTTTTATTACTGATTCAGTGTCCTGGCTGGTAATCAATCTGTTCTAATTTTCAATTTCTTCCTGCATTACTTTTGGTAGTTTATGTGTTTCTAGGAATTTATCC
This sequence comes from Procyon lotor, assembly GCA_028646535.1. Lineage (NCBI taxonomy): Eukaryota > Metazoa > Chordata > Mammalia > Carnivora > Procyonidae > Procyon > Procyon lotor. Next base: position 188,024 of record CM053617.1, on the reverse strand, counting down.
ATTTCATCTAGGTTGTCCAATTTGATGGCACACAGTATTTCATGTTATTCTCTTAAAATTGTTTTAAGAAAATTCTGTCTAGAAGTTTATCAATTTTCTTGATCTTTTCAAAGAAACATCTCCTGGTGTCATTTATCTGTTCTACTGTTTTTTCAGTTTCTATTTCATTTATTTACGCTCTCATCATTGTTATTTCTTTCCTTCTGCTGGTTTTGGGTTTTGTTTTTCTTCTTTTCCTGGCTTACATAGGTGTAAAGTTAGATTATTTGAGATTTTTCTTGCTTCTTCAGGTAGGCCTATATTGCTATAAACTTCCCTGTGAGTAAAACTTTTGCTGCATCACAATTTGGGATCATTGTTTTTTCATTTTCATTTGTTTCCATGTAACTTTGATTTCTTCTTTGATTTCTTGGCTGACCTATTCATTGTTCAGTAACATGTTATTTAATTTCCATAAATTTGTGGACTTTCCAGATTTTCTCTTATGGTTGATTTCTATTTTCATAGTGGTCTGGTCAGAAAAGATGCAAGGTATGACTACAATCTTTTTTAATTTGTTGAGACTTATCTTGTGACCTAATATGTGGTCTATCTTGGAGAATGTTCCATGTGCACTTGAAAAGAATGTGTATGCTACTATTTTAGGATTGAATGTTCTGAATATATGTTAAATCCATCTGGTCATTCAAAGCCACTATTTTCTTGCTGATTTTATGTTTGGATGATCTGTCCATTGATGTAAGTGGGTTGATAAAGTCCCATTATTGTTGTATAACTAATGATTAGCTCTTTCATTTTGTTATTAACTGTTTTGTACATTTGGGTGCTCCCAATGTTGGGTGCATAAATATTTACAATTGTTATATCTTCTTGTTGGATTATCTTCCTTTTTCATTATATAGTGTCCTTCTTTTCTGTTATTATAGTCTTTGTTTTAAAGTCTATTTTGGTGGTGTCTGGGTGGCTCAGATGCTTGAGTGTCTGCCTTTGGCTCAGGTCATGAACTCTAGGTCCTAGGATCGAGCCCCATGTTGGGTTCCCAGCTCAGTGAAGAGTCTGTTTCTACCTCTCCCTCTGCCTCTTCCTCTGCTTGTGTGCTTGCTCTCTGTCCATGAATAAATAAAATCTTTAAAAAATAAAAATTTTAAAAAATAAACTCTATTTTGAATGGACAAATAACTGAACTCTAAATCTGAAACTACTGATACACTATATGTTAACTAATTGAATTTAAAATAATTTTTAAAAAAAGAAAAGAAAAGGAAGCCACACACTTGTCTGAATGGCTGGTATCAAAAGGATAAGAAATAAATATTGGTGAGGAGAGAAAAAAGGCTGTCCTTGCACCGCTTCTGGTGGCTCCCTCCCCCTTTTGTTTATCCTCCATTACCGTTTCGAGTGTTCCCGCTTTGCTTTACCTCTCTTCTGCTGTCTTCTGCTCCCGTAAAGATCCAGAAGTGAAAAGTCTTGCTCCTCCGGCTGATTTCATAAAAGACCTCAACATGAGGCAGGAATCTATCATAATCCTAGAGGAGAACATAGGCAGTAACCTCTTGGACATCAGCCACAGCAACTTCTTTCAGGACATGTCTCCAAAGACAAAGGATACAAAAGCGATATTGAACTTTTGGGACTTCATCAAGATAAAAAGCTTCTGCACAGCAAAGGAAACAGTCAACAAAACAAACAGGCAACCCACAGAATGGGAGAAGATATTCGCAAATGACACTACAGACAAAGGGCTGATATCTAAGATCTATAAAGAACTCCTCAAACTCAACACTCACAAAACTGATAATCATGTCTAAAAATGGGCAGAAGACATGAACAGACACTTCTCCAAAGAAGACATACAAATGGCTAACAGACACATGAAAAAATATTCATCATCTTTAGCCAT
>CM053617.1:165508-185624 GCA_028646535.1 Procyon lotor | reverse complement strand
CATCCTAAAGCAACAGAATACACATTCTTTTCTAGTGCACATGGAACATTCTCCAGAATAGATCACATCCTGAGTCACAAATCAGGTCTCAACAGTTACCAGAAGATTGGGATCATCCCCTGCATAATTTCAGACCACAATGCCATGAAACTAGGACCCAATCACAAGAGGAAAGTTGGAAAGAACTCAAATACATGGAGGCTAAAGAGTATCCTACTAAATAATGAGGGGGTTAACCAGGAAATTAAAGAAGAATTAAAAAATTTCATGGAAACAAATGAAAATGAAAACACAACTGTTCAAAATCTTTGGGACACAGCAATGACAGTCCGGAGGAAATATATAGCAATACAAGCCTTTCTCAGGAAACAAGAAAGCTCTCAAATACAGAAACTAACCATACACCTAAAGGAGCTGGAGAAAGAATAGCAAAAGAAAGTCTAAATCAAGCAGGAGAAGAGAAATAATAAAGATAAGAGCAGAAATCAATGAAATAGAAACCAAAATGACAGTAGAAGAGATCAAGGAAACTAGGAGCTGGTTCTTTGAAAGAATTAATAAGATTGATAAACTCCTGGCCAGACTTATCAAAAAAGAAAAGAGAAAGGATCCAAATTAATAAAATCATGAAAGAAAGACAAGAGATCACAACCAACACCAAAGAAATACAAACAATTACAAGAACATATTATGAGCAACTGCACGCCAGCAAATTAGACAAAGTGAAGTAATGGATGCATTCCTAGAGACACATAAACTACCAAAACTGAATGAGGAAGAAACAGAAAACCTGAACAGGCCCATAACCAGTAAGGAGATTGAAGCAGTCATCAAAAATATCCCAACAAACAAGAGCCCAGGGCCAGATGACTTCCCAGGGGAATTCTACCAAACATGTAAAGAAGAAAGCAACAGTATTCTCCTGAAACTATTCCAAGAAATAGAAATGGAAGGGAAACTTCCAAACTCATTTTATGAGGCCAGCATCACCTTGATCCCAAAACCAAACAAAGATCCCATCAAAAAGGAGAATTACAGACCAATATCCTTGATGAACACGGATGTAAAAATTCTCACCAAATACTAGCCAATAGGATCCAATAGTACATTAAAAGGATTATGCACCATGACCAAGTGGGATTTATTCCTGGGCTGTAAGGTTGGTTCAACATCCACAAATCAATCAATGTGATACGATACATTAATAAAAGAAAGAACAAGAACCATATGATATTCTCAACTGATGCTGAAAAAGCATTTGACAAAGTACAACATCCTTTCTTGATCAAAACTCTTCACTGTGTAGGCATAGAGGGTACATTCCCCAATATCATCAAAGCCATCTATTAAAACCAACAGCAAATATCATTATCAATGGGGAAAAACTGAGAGCTTTTCCCCTGAAATCAGGAACATGGCAGGGATGTCCACTATCTCCACTGCTATTTAACATACTACTAGAAGTCCTAGCCTGAGCAATCAGACAACAAAAAGAAGTAAAAGGCATCCAAATTGGCAAAGAAGTCAAACTCTCACTCTTTGCTGATGATGATACTTCATGTGAAAAACCCAAAAGACTCCACTCCAAGACTGATAGAACTCATCCAGGAATTCAGTAGAGTGTCAGGATATAAAATCAATGCACAGAAATCAGTTGCATTTCTATACACCAACAGTAAAACAGAAGGAAGAGAAATTAAGGAGCCGGTCCCATTTACCATTGCACCCAAAACCATAAGATACCTAGGAATACACTTAACCAAAGAGGCAAAGAATCTGTACTCAGAAAATTACAAAGTGCTCATGAAAGAAATTGAGGAAGACACAAAGAAATGGAAAAACATTCCATGCGCATGGACTAGAAGAACAAATACTGTGAAAATGCCTATGCTACCTAACATAATCTACACATTTAATGCAATTCCTATCAAAATATCATCAATTTATTCAAAGACATGGAACAAATAATCCTAACATTTATATGGAACCAGAAAAGACCATGAATAGCCAGAGGAATGTTGAAAAAGAAAACCAAAGTTGGCGTCATCACAATTCCAGACTTCAAGCTCTATTACAAAGCTGTAATCATCAAGATAGTGTGGTACTGGCACAAAAACCGACACAAAGATCAATGGAACAGAACAGCGAGCCCAGAAATGGACACCCAACTCTATAATCAACTAATCTTTGACAAGGCAGGAAAGAATATCCAATGGAAAAAAGACATTCTCTTCAACAAATGGTGTTGGGAAAACTGGACTGCCACATGCAGAAGAATGAAATTGGACCACTTCCTTACACCACACACAAAAATAGACTCAAAATGGATCAAAGACCCCAATGTGAAACAGGACTCCATCAAAATCCTGGAGGAGAACACAGGCAGCAACCTCTTCGACCTTAGCCCTAGCGACTTCTTCCTAGAAACATCTCCAAAGGCAAGGAAAGCAAGGGCAAATATGAACTACTGGGACTTCAAGATCAAAAGCTTTTGCACAGCAAAGGAAACAGTCAACAAAACCAAAAGATAACTGACACAATGGGAGAAGATATTTGCAAATGGCATATCAGATAAAGGGCTAGTATCCAAAATCTATATAGAACTTATCAAACTCAACACCCAAAGAACAAAAAAATCCAATCAAGAAATGGGAAGAAAACATGAAAGACATTTCTGCAAAGAGGACATCCAAATGGCCAACAGACACATGAAAAAGTGCTCAACCTCACTCGGCATCAGAGAAATACAAATCAAAACCACAGATGTTGAGTGAGATACCACCTCACACCAGTCAGAATGGCTCAAATTAGGTCAGGAAACAACAGATTTTGGCAAGGATGCAAAGAAAGGGGAACCCTTCTACACTGTTGATGGGAATGCAAGCTGGTACAATGCAAGCTTTATATGCAATTTAGGAGAAAGGTGGTTAGAAAAGAAGAGAAACAGAGTGATAAATAACTGATAAATTTTGCTTTTTCAAAGTATTCTTTTTTATTTTATTTATTCATTTGACACAGAGAGAGAGAGATCACAAGCAGGCAGAGAGAGGCAGGCAGAAGTAGAGGGGGAAGCAGGCTCCCCGCAGAGCAGAGAGCCTGATGCGGGACTTGATCCCAGGACCCTGAGATCATGACCTGAGCCGAAGGCAGAGGTTTTAACCCACTGAGCCACCCAGATGCCCCTTTTCAAAGTATTCTAAAAAAAAATTTTTTTAAATAGTATTCTTAATAGATAAAGAGGGAAAGTAACTGCAAGTTTGCACTTGTTGCATTACGTAGGTAGGATTTTGTATGTTTTGGTTCATTGTTTGGTTTTAATTCAATATCTGAGATGAAATTTACATAGCCAACAAAAATAAAATCAAGAACACAGGAGACTGAAATTAAGACCGTTACAGTTTAGTGCGGAAGAGGACCAATAGATGATAGATGATATATAGATGATAGATAGGTTGATAGATACAAGATGATATAGAGATACCCACCAATATGCTACTTTCTTCTACTTCATACCTTTTTTTTTTTTTAAAGATTTTATTTATTTGACAGAGAGAAACACAGTGAGAGAGAGAACACAAGCAGAGGAATGGTAGCAGGAGAAACAGGCTTCCTGCCGAGCAGGGAGCCCGATGCGGGGCTCGATCCCAGGACCCTGGGATCAAGACCTGAGCCGAAGGCAGACACTTAACAACTGAGCCACCCAGGCATCCCTACTTTATACCTTTGATCAACACCTCCCATCATGTTCAGCTAAAGGATACTAAGGTAGCACCTAAATTTGTATTAAGCACTACTTTCACTGGGTATTTATTATATTTATCTTTTAAAGGGAGATACTTAAAACATTCATAGTGAAAAAATATTGATATAAAATTAAAAATGACAAGGTCCCTCTGTAATAAAAACACTTGCTTTTTCTATGAATCTTCTATAATTCCTTTTTTAAAATCCCTTTTCACTCCTGGTTTATCATTAACAATTTTATTCTTTTTATTAATTTTTTTTTATTTGACAGCGAGAAACACAGCAAAAGAGGGAACACAAGCAGAGGAAATGGTAGCAGGAGAAGCAGGCTTCCTGCTGAGCAGGGAGCCTGACACGGGGCTTGATCTCAGGACCCCGGGATCATGACCTGAGCCGAAGTCAGACGCTTAACGTCTGAGCCACCCACGCCCCTTAACAATTTTATTCTTAATAAAACCTGTTTAACTAAATTTTCCACTAAACAGTATTTTGTAAAAATAATTTATCTATCAGAGTTTTTTAGACATGACTATTCTGTGAGAACTGTTTTGCTACGTTATGCCAGTCTTTAGTTTGCTGACTTTTATACAATCAGCAACTGGTAAAGTGCCCTAGCATAGGGTTTTCTTGGGTGGATGATGGATGATGATATACTACCCTAATAATCACATTATATTTTCTAGGTTTGAACCTTCACTCACGGGATTTTGGGGTCTCCCCTCCAAATAGGTTTCTGAAGTTCCCAAGAGTCTCTCACACAAGTGTCCATCTTGCTCTGCTTTCCTTCTTGTTATAATGGAAAAATTGTTGATGCTTATACCTATGACCTTCTCCCCTTATGTGCTTGACCCCATCCCCTCTGATCTGCTGTACTGTATCAATGAGTTTTCCTTCTTGACCAGATTAGTCCTTTCAGTATAACAAAAAACTATATTTTGTTCTCATCTAAATGAATAGTTAATCAATTAATCAATCAATATAAATATAACTTCTTTACTGCTACTGTCTCCATTTCTCTGTATATACGAAATCCTTTGTGTGTTCTTTTACTGGTTAAGGATGACGACAGGCCCGGGGCTCCTGGGTGGCTCAGTGGGTTAAAGCCTCTGCCTTCAGCTCAGGTCATGATCTCAGAGTCCTGGGATTGGGCCCGCATTAGTGCTCTCTGCTCAGCAGGGAGCCTGCTTCCTCCTCTCTCTCTGCCTACTTGTGATCTCTCTGTCAAATAAATAAAATCTTTAAAAAAAAAAAAAAAGGATGATGACAGGCCCATCGCTTTTGTCTTCCCCCCCAGTTGACACTATTGCCTGGCCTCTTTAACTCAAGGGGTGGACAATGTGTGAAAGAACTTACCCTCTTCTCTCTCCATGCTCAGCATACAGTACGTAGTGCTCTGGCATCTGTATAGCCATGATGCACTTCTGCTCCTAACATTGACTCTTTGGGTCCCTGGCTCCTGAGCAATTCACCTTTTGTTGGGCTGGTTCCCTGCTCTTAACATGGGGCTCTTCCTCCACCACCCTTCTTTGTTTTAACAAGCTCCAACAACTCTCTCCCTGAAATGAGGGATATCTCCCTCACACTGCACTTTGATCTTAGAATACTGTCAGATGCTCCAAAGAGCAAAAAGATATTCTGATGAAATAAACCTTGCTATATGTATATTTTCCTTTCTTTGTGGCTCTGGCAAAAGTTTTTGCCTTTTAGGGAACTGGCAGATCTGAAGTATTTACTATTTAGTATACACTCTTATATTTAAAGTTATTGCTTCCATATTGCTTTGGCTCATTCTTCTTATATCAAGTTAGTCTATCTTGGTTTCCCAGAAGATAAAGACCTTCACAAAAGTATCCTTGACCTTCAGGGACATAGACCTCATGGCCTTCTCTGTAGATGCTTAAGCACATCTAATGTCCAGGATACTCAAGATATGAGTTTCAAGACTATATGCTCCGACTGCTAGGTGTCTTAGTATTGTTGAAAAGTAACACACCTGACTAAACAAAGAAAGTGCAATCACCATTGGCACAAAGTACCTAATGTTATTCCCATAACCACAATGAAAAGATCTAAATAAAGTAGAAAAAGGAGCAGAGGAGTACTAATGAAAGGAATGGAAGGTACTGAAACATTACTCATTTTCACTTACCCCAAAATTCTACACAAAAAAATCCTCTCCGGTCTCTCTGGTTCAGGGAATCTAAAAGGTCAATGTTTCTCAACAACTTAAACTCTGGCTTCTTCTTGATGTATTACATGAGAGCTCTTAGAGATTTTTTCTATTATTTTAAATTTAAAATCAAATCAAATATTATAAATACAAATATAAAAAGCCATAATTTTGTTTTCAAACTACTATGCTGTCCATCATTGCCCAAGTCTCCTTAGCAGAGCATGACCCTTTCTAAGTTGTTGCACGTTCTATTTATGCATAACAATCCAAAAAAGAGAGTTATTCGTAAGGTGGGGGTGGGAAAACTACAGGAAAGGAACTTTCAGTAGACAAAGCAAGGTAGAGACAGAGGAGCCAAACAAAATTATTGACCATAGATAATATCAAATAAGTACAGAGGAATAGATCCTGAGAACTTTCAGGTGGATTCTTTTCCAGGCCTCAGGTGAAAGGAGATGTGGTTGTGGAAACACTGTGATAACAGCAAAAGCATGAGTATATGCTCTCCTCACTTTTCAGAGAATTCATTAGGCACACTAGGTGTGTGAAGCTTGTGATCTGATAACTCAAAGACCACTACCAGCACTTCAGGGCTTTACCTCAAATGGGTCCTTCTCATCTGCTCACCTTGCTTCATCTCCTTTCCTGGGTAAAACTCTGTCCTCTGAGAAATGTGTTTGTTTTTAGAAATGAAGTCTAAATAAAATGAGACATTTTAGATAATGTGTAGAAGTAAAAGCAGAGTAGCTACCATTCAAAAAACTCAATCATCAATTGAACAAGACATACACAAAGTAAGAAATGAAGTTAGAAGGCATCACACTGATGTAAATACTAGACCAATAAATTCCAGAGTGAATTATATCACATAAAATGAATACATTCCTTGATATAGCAGGATGAGGAATTGCAGCACTGCACCGACATGGGATCAAATCTCAGCTTTGCCAGTTTTTTCTCTTTGAGTATAGCTGACACACAATACGACATTGGTCTCAGGTGTACAACATAGTGATTCAACACTATGCTGCGCTCACCAAAAATGTGGCTGCCATGTGTCACCATACAACACTATTACAGTATCACTGACTGTGTGCCCTATGCTGTGCCTTTTACTCCCATGACTTACTCATTCCACGACTAGAAGCCAGTTATCTCCCACACACCCTCACACATTTTGTCCCCCCACCATCTCCCCTCTGGCAACCATTAGTTCATTTTTTCTTTTTCTAGGTCTAATTCTGCTTTCTGTTTATTCATGTATTCTTGTTTTAGAGTCCATGTATGAGTGAAATCAAATGGTATTTGTCTCAGTCTGAAGTATTTCATTTAGCATATGCCAATTATTTTAACCTCAAAGTATTTTACCTTTTTGAACCATTGTTTTTCATTTTAAATTGAATTAATACCTATCTTACATAGTTGTTGGGTGTTTAAGTGAGGTGATGTATTTGAAAGTACCAGGCCGACTCAAACTATTATTACTAGTATTGCTCCTGTTAATTTTCACTTTTCCAGATTTATATCCAGTTTCCATACTCTAGAACCTGAAAAAAGTTGAAGGCAATTTCAAAAGTAACCATATTCTGATAGCTATACAACTCTGTGAATTACTAAAAATCACTTAAGTGGGTGAATCTACAGTGTACATATTGCATCTCAAGAGAGCCATTCTATACATATATATATATACATACACACATACGTAAGTCTATCGTGTATATATACATATTTATGCATACACGCTCTTCTACATTTATAACATACTCACTGAAAGGCAAGTGCTGAGGGATCTAAAGGCAGCTCCAATGCCCCCTCAGTATGTTAATGAGGAGAAGAATTTCAGGAGCAAGAAAATGAACCTGGGTCATGAGGACAAGCTATAGGGTTGAAAGGAATTCATCCTTAAACTGCACTAAGCAGATGCTACCCAGGCCAAGTCATAAAAATCATCTGTTCTCCCAGGCAGCTATACAGGCCCCTCTGCCCTGCAAATTGTGACTAGTGGTCCTGGAACTGAGAATTCACGTGTACTGTTGATGTGAGGGCTCTATGTGGATGGAGAGTCTCATTATGTTATCACAGGTGGCCCACAAGCCTCATCACTGATACGTACAGCATGAAAAGCAGTTTCTCCCCATCCTACTGCTGAATGAAAACTGAAAAAGCATTATGCTGCTATTGTTATTACTGTTAATCCATTTGTAGCCTGTCACAGTTCATCCTCAAGTGGATGTACATATTTGACTAAGCACCTGACTAGAGTCACAGTGTTACATTGTGCTAGTATTTTACAATTACCTCATAAGTGAGAGAATTACATTGGCAGTCAGTATTTCGGTCTTGGTGTGTATCATGAATTTTGAGGGGACCATAAGCATGTTATTTTCTTAGTTTTACAATCATAGGCTTTCACCCTCACCTGATAACAATACTGCTAACTATACTCTGTAGAACATATGTCACCTGTTGTAATTATGACTGACTTAACCATTCTCTCATTTACATATCCCAGGCCCGACTGCAGTTCTTTAACCTGGACCTTCTCACAACGTGCAGATGACAAGACATACGTGTCTTATCATACTTACATTCATACAAGACACCCCTCATTTTGTAATCTGTCTTTCTCAGGTTCAAGCTTCCTTGTTGCTCCTGCATTTTATTTACAACTGGTTTTGATGAAGTTTTTCCCTTCCCTTCTTTTTCAGACTTGCCAGCCAATCTTAGTTTTTCCCAGATTGATCTATGGTGTTTTTTAAAATATCTTTCCTCCAATACATTCCACTCCTAGCTGCTACAAGTAATTTTACTCACATAAATTAGGTACTAAAGCAAAATAAACCCAGGACTATTTCTCATAGCCAGCAACCTTCAGTTAATATAATGAGAGGAAGAAGGGAGAATCCAAACAAACCTTTTCATTTGTCAAAGGGCTTTTTTCTGCTAATTGTGAATCTGCAAGTCCAACATATTAATCTGGACCAGATATATTTGACTAGTGTCACCAGGACCCTGGCACAACACTGGTTATCCAAGTAACTGACCTGTATAGCCTACCCCAAAATCTCCAGGTTCAAGTCCGAATTCTTGAACATGTCTTACAAGTGATTTTACCTTTCCAACACCAGTCTGAGCTCTGAGGGCTCCAACCACTGTATCCAACACCAGTTTGGGCTCTGTGACCTCCAACCACTGTATCAACCATCAGTCTGAGCTCTGGGGGCCCCAACCACTGTATTCTCTTTGCAGGTACCTGACTGCTACAAATTCTCTCATATCTCTGCTTTGCAAGGGCCTCTGATGCAGACCACGACTAAACACTACTCAGCATTTGTTGAATGTGCCCCATTTGGGATACCCTGTTTAGTGCTGGGGATAAGAAAATCACTAGGATGAAAATCTTTTTTTCAAGTAGCTCACACAAAAAAGAAAAACAAGTTTATCATAAAGTAGTGATATTATAAAAAGGAGCTAATATCTGACCCATATCTTGGGAGATGAGTAGAAATTTGTTAGGCATATAAGAAGGTAAGACGTATTTAGGACCCAAAAAAAAAAAAAAAATAGCACATGCACATCCAAATTCAATATGCATTTCCCTTACTTTGTCTTGACCTCTCTGAAGAATTCAACTTGACTTCATTCTTGAAACAATGCCTACCCTGAGGTATAGCAGAGAAGAGTAGTGGATTAAGAAGCAAAGTAGAGTGAGCAATATTGAGCCATAATAAAGAGTAGTTCTGCAAAGGCAAAGTCTTCCAAAGAAAAGAGACAGGTCAGGGGATGCCTGGGTGGCTCAATCCATTAAGTATCTGCCTTTGAAGCAGGTCATGATCCCAGGGTCCTGGAATAGAGTCCCACATCAGGCTTCCTGCTCAAAAGGGAATCTGCTTCTCCCTCTCCCCTTATTCCTCCCTCTGCGTGTGCTCTCTCTCTCTCACAAATAAAATCTTAAAAAAAAAAAAAAAAAAGAGGAAAGGAGACAGATCAGGAAATGGCCAAAAGAGCTGAAAGGCAACCAGATGCTTTCTTCACATAGCCAACTGTGCACAAATAAGATTTAAAAATATATTTCAATTCATGATTTAATTGAGAAGAACTTGTGCCATTAGAGAATCGCCTTTGGGTTAGAATAACTATATTTATCCCACTTAACAGTTTCTCCAACTAGGGATAATAATCTTTATATTTGAGCAAAAAAAAATAAAAATCTTAGACATTTTTTCTATAACCTTCAAGAAAACATAAAATGCTACATTTTTGGAATAGGATTACTCAGCTACAACAGGAAATCTCATTCAAGTTTTTGATTCTTAATACACTAATTATTCTGTCATATCAACCTGCATAGGCCAAAGCTGAGATGCCTTCCCTGCTGGATGAGATATTTTGTATACAAGTTTATTGTCACACTACCTACATAAAACCCAAGTCCCTTTAATCATGTCTTTCCTAATTTAAAAACTGCTCACTCAATAGAATAGGTTATACTTATATTCAGCCATCACCTCATTAGGACCATTTCTCTAACTCGTGAAGAAATAAAGTTCAAAATCAGCCAGTTCTTATTCTGGTTCAAGAACCTTCTGGTCTTACCACCCAAATGTCATCCCTTCTTCCATTTGTATTTCTACAGTAGCTGCAAAAAGCTTACATGGCCCCACCTCTGGTTATTTGTAGGGTCTTGAGAATGGCACCTGATTAAAGCTGAGCCAATCAAGGCTTCTGCCAAGGGCTCACTCACTGCTAAGGAAGAAGGGGACTCATTGAGCATAGAAACTCTGAGATGTGCTGCTCAAGAATTCGTGAAGCAGGGGCGCCTGGGTGGCTCAGTGGGTTAAAGCCCCTGCCCTCAGCTCAGGTCATGATCTCGGGGTCCTGGGATCGAGCCCCACATCAGGCTCTCTGCTCAGCAGGGAGTCTGCTTCCTCCTCTCTCTCTGCCTACTTGTGATCTCCCTCTCTCTCTGTCAAATAAATAAATAAAATATTAAAAAAAAAAAAAAAAAAGAATTCGTGAAGCAACATTTCCCACCATGTGGATGAAGTTGGCCTGCAGGTGCGAAAGTGGGTGGAACATAAGTGGGTGGAAAGTAAGGCAGTGAATGGAGTGAAACTCCTCACTACCTTGTACCTGATTTCATGGGCTCCTAAGGGGAGCCTTAATTGTATCACTACCCTTCCCAGTGCAAGGAAACAACAATTTTCCATGTTTTTTTTTTAATTTTCCATGTGTTATTTTGATTTTCTTTATTTACAACCATAAGACTTATTAGTAATAACCATTCAAAACACTTAAAGGATAACTGTGTTCATATCACAAAACTTCAAAGTTACTTAAAACCTCATCACCTTTATTATATTAACTAACCTTTACTATATTAAATGTTATTAGATATTATATATATTCTATTATATAGTATATGATTTATTTTAAGAAACTGGCTCAGATGATAATTGAAGTAGAAAATCACAAATCCTTAGGGCAGGCCATCAAGCTGGAAAGTTAGGCAGAATTTGATGCTGCAGCTTTGAGGCAGAATTTCTTCTCTAGAAATCCCCAGTTTTTGCTCTAAAGGTTTTCAAATAACCAGATGAGGCCCATTCCCATTATGGAAAGAAATCTGTTTTACTTAAAGTCCACTGATTATAAATGTTAACCAAATCTCTGAAATTGGTGTTTGATTAAACAACCATGAACTACAGCCTGGACAAGATGACACATAAGACTTATTGTCATACTGTCCTTACTCTACAAATACCTAAATAATTGGACAACTTTTGAGTTCAGAGAGATAGAGAAGGCAAAGGCGGGGAGGGGGGCAGTTGAGGGAAGAGAGAGAGAGAATATCAAGGAGACTCCACACTGATGTGAGACTCCACACTGGTGTGATCCCCAAGATCACACCCTGAGCCAAAACCAAGAGTCGGACACTTAACCGACTGAGCCATCCAGGTGCCCCAACTTTTAAGTATATTTTCAGCTATTTCTGTTCCCTAATTTGGGTAAATAAAATATGTCCATAGAGTTAATACTCCAGAGCTTTAAATTGAGCCTTATGACTTTGAAGTTAGTAATAAAACATTCAGGTAATACTCTTGCAATATATAAAGTCAGCAAAAAAACTTGACTTTTCCCTACTGGAAATTACATCCCTGTAGGCACAAAAGGACTGTCAATTACTATTCTGAATATAAATATCAAGTATTTACTCAGTAACAGGTAAAAGCTTTTGTGTAAAGTTGTGCATGTAATGTTTCGCTGTTAAGCATTACTGGTAAAAGCATGAAAATTCCTGCTGAAATAAAGTAGGACTAAATCAGCATCCACCAAAAAATGTTTGAGAGAATAGTTATTTATTTACTTAATCTAGCTACCTTTCCTAGCCTACACTGGAAAACAAAGTTACTTTAAAACAACATTTGATAAGTACCGGAATATCACATGGGACAATTCATTTGTGCTTTTCTTTCTAACATATTGCAATCCATTATGCATTGAGGATTTCCTTTCTTTTAAAATGCTGCTTATGGGGGCGCCTGGGTGGCTCAGTGGGTTTAGCCTCTGCCTTCGGCTCAGGTCATGATCTCAGGGTCCTGGGATCGAGCCCCACATAGGGCTCTCTGTTCAGCAGGGAGCCTGCTTCCCCCTCTCTCTGCCTGCCTCTCTGCCTATTTGTGATCTCTCTCTCTCTCCGTCAAATAAATAAATAAAAATCTTTAAAAAAAAAATGCTGCTTATGTGCTACTACTCAAATACTTACATGTGTTCTCCTCTGTATACAGTGTTATTTGATCCATGGAGTGAATGATTCAGTAGATTGACTTTGGTTCAATAATTTAGCATAACGATCTTCAAATAATAACAAGCAAGACAAAAAAAAAATCAGACTAGAAGTCAGGAGGCGGATGTGCTTGTTTAAGACTTGGGCAAATTATTTCATCTCTAATAGGTCAAGAACATTTGACAGAAGAAAAACTGGGTTTAAGTATGCAGCTTTACTAGCTGTACAATCTACGGAAAAGTTAAACCCTTAATTTTTGCCTACTACAAAACTTTGATAGCTGTAGCAACCTTACAGAGTGGCCATAAATATGAAATACAAGGGCACTTAGCACAAGGCCTGGCACTGATAGCATTCAACAAGTGCACACTGATTTTGTTTCCTCTTTTGGCATTAGTTTGTCTCATTACTGTAATTTAGAGAACTGGGCCAAAGGACTCCCTAGGTGCACTCCTCGCCCAAAGTTGTGTGTTCTAATAACTAATGATAAATTCTTTGGCACTGTGATAGTCAGTTCCATAAAGTTTTCTATTTGACTCTCCTCTTTTTAGAAGGCTTAGGATCAAGACCAAGCTATAACATTTCCCTTATTTCTGGCCTTTCCATTAAGATATGGTGCTGTGGAAGATATTTAGTCTTTATTTATGACAGCAGATGGCTATCTTAACTGAGTTAGTCTCTGGTCACGTGAAAACTATGGCTTTGTAGTTAATTGCTTTCAAGGATGAATATGTCTGCATCCACCTATTTCTGATTCTAACCAATGACTTATGTTCTCAAAATCTTAGTGCTTTTCAATTACTCACCAGTATCTCTGTACAGATAGTAAGATAGAAGCCAAAGTTAACCAGTTGCTTTTATAAATCAAGATGAATGAGCCTGGCCCTTTGAAAACGACAAACATGTACAGCAACTACCAGGGTGATTCTCTGGTCATGGTGACAAGAACTTGGGAAAGTTAAACTAAGAAAGCCATTGTGATCTCATTCCAAATAATCTTCTAAATATAATCCTGCATTAAGTTCTAATCTGACAAAAAATGAAGAAGTTGCAAAATGTTAGCTCTTGAAGGTCCCTTCAACCATCAAGCACAACTTCCTCTAGCCCATCTTCTAAAATTCTCTGTCTGCTGAGACTTCCCTATCCTTGAGACATAGGAGCCATGGAACAGAACCACATCTTTCACTCACAGAAGATGGGTACAATCTCAGGGTCACTCGCAGGCCCACAGACTGTGTTCTCCCCATCACTCCTGGCTTTCTGATTCTGCCTATGTTCTCCTGAAGCTGCACCATGTCAAACAGTCATTAAGTTTAGTCACTATCCTCAATTTTCACAAGTCTCAAAAAAACCTATGCAAATAAAATACTTATACGTTCCTTCACAAATAAAATACGTTCCTTCAGAAATGAAGGAACAATGTATTTTAAAACAGTGACTTACAATTTGAGGGATATTTGTGATAATTCAGGGGGAAAGGGGCACGTCATGCAGGCTACCCTTCTCCTGACCTTGACATCGATGGAAAAGATGTGTCAGGGAAAAGAATTTCATATTTACTACATGCCAGATTTGGTTTTTGCGGTCTGCCTTTCTGAATTGTTGTACGACTGGTGCTAACAGCCCTTTCAAATGTGGGGAACAACATTGTGATCTCCCAATTTTGAAATATTCTAGGACACTCTTTTCCAGAGTTCATTTCTAAGAACAAGGTAATAGATGTTATATATGTTTAAAAGGACAGTGTTCTGGGCATGTGCATTTGGTAAACATAAAAGTTTGTTGTTGTTTTTTTCTCTAGGACTTCTCAGAACCTAAAACATGCAAAATTTCATTGTGAATATCTAAAAAACAGGCAAAGAATATTTCCAAAGTTTATTGGCCATTGTTGTGGGTTGAATCATGTCCCCAAAAAGATTTATTAAAGTCTAAACCCTCAGTACTTGTGAATCTGATCTTAATCTTTGTAGATCCTATACAAATGAATTGTGTCCTCCTAATATTCAAATATTAAAGCCCTAACCCCTAATGTGACTGTATTTGAAGAAAGAAAGTAATTCAGGTTAAATGAGATCCAATAGGATTAGCACCTTTATAAAAACAGGTACCAGACAGTACTTCTTCCCTCCCTCTCCTCTTCCCCCTCTCTCTTCCCCTCTCTCTCTGTTTTCCTCACCTTCCCCTCCCCCTCCCTCTTCCCTTCACCCTTCCTCTCTCTCTCTCTCTCTCTCCACCATAGGAGGGCAGAGCAAGGAAGCAGCCCTCTGCAAGCCAGGAAGAGCGATCTCACTAGAAAAAGAATCTGCCAATGCCTTAATCTTAGACTTCCCACCTCCAAAACTGCAAGTTTTAACCTGCAGTTAAATAAAATAAAACCACAGAAAATAAAATTCTGTGGTTTATGCCTCCCAGCCTGTAAGTATTTTGTTATATCAGCTAGAGCTAGGACAATAGCTATAATTAAGTTAAAATGAGGTCACACTAGATTAGGGTGGGCCTGAAACCAGTGATTGGTGTCCTCATAAGAAGAGGGAGGTTTAGATACAAACACACACAGTGGGAACATAACCATGTGAACACAGAGGTAGAGAATGGAATTACGCTGACCCAAGCCAAAGAATGTGAAGGGTTGCTTCAACTACCTGAAGCTAAACAAGGCAGGTGGATGCTTTCCTATAGCTTTTGGAAGCCCAGTCTGTTGGGTTTCCAAGGTGCTGCTGGCACCTTGATTTTAGACTTGTAGCCTCCAGAATCATAAGTGAATAAATTTCTGTTATTTTAATCCACCCAAGTTTGTGGTACTTTGTTATGGCAGCCCTAGAAAGTTAACTCAGGCATGGAAATATTTTGCTCTGTGGACAATCTAGAGAGTTAAGATTCCACGGGAAAGTGTTGTCTTTAAAACTATAGCCCTTCCACATCTTAACTACCCTTCAAAACATGTATTATGTCCTTTTGGTTTACTCTAGCTCACTCATACTCTCCCTCCTCTGAACTCTTATTATCCCATATCATTGGGCAGTGGGCATCTTCTCATTGCTTTGTAATATTCTGGAATTTTTTTAAAAATATTTTATTTATTTATTTGACAGAGAGAGAGAAATCACAAGCAGGCAGAAAGAAGGGGGGAAGCAGGCTCCCTGCTGAGCAGAGAGCCTGAGGAACCTGAGATCATGACCTGAGCCAAAGGCAGAGGCTTTAACCCACTGAGCCACCCAGGCACCCCAATATTCTTGAATTATTTTATCTGATGCAAGCTTACAATTTGGTATTTAGTTGAACTAATCCTTATACAAACATAGTGTTTCAATCTGGTCCCACACACTGAGTTCCTTTCATCTTAAATACCCTATCTTTCTTCTCTCATCTTCCACTCTCCACCCATCCATTTCCATAACACTAAATTGTACTCATTTTTCAAAGTCCAACTAAACTGTCACTCCCTGAAATCCCTCAGCATCCCTAGTCAGAAATAAATTCTTCCATCTATGAAGTCACAAAGCATTTATTTCTTTGCTGCAGCACTTTTGACCTTGTTGTATATGGACTCAGTGAACTGACACTTGTGGATCAGTATTTGTAGAACATGAGGTAACGTCTGCTAATTTCTACGGTTTTGCTTTGCCAAATGCACTATACAGGGTGGACTGTTCTGGAATATGAAGGAAATATGGAGAAATTTTGCAGAAGAAAAGAGAACTGAAAGTGAAGCCAGGGCACCTACATAGCTAATTAGAAACTTGGGCAACAGAAAAAACAGCAAACTAGTGAATTTACAGAGTGCTATATCAACTTCTCCAGCTCCTAGAGAAAACATCAAATAAAATTTACATTAATTACCAGTGCTATAGGTATGTTTATATGTGTGTGTGTGACAAGATGGATAAATGCAACAAAAAGCAGAAATTGAGATTGTCAGCCATGTTAAGATTACATGTATTATTTATGTATGTTTTCTGTGTAAACAGTAAACTACTAGAAGTAGGGGTAGTTTCTGAAGGAACTTTAGATTCCTCATATTTGCTAGCATGATCTCACTGCATAATAGTAAACTTTTATTTTTTTTTAAAGATTTTATTTATTTTTTTGACAGAGAGAGATCACAGGTAGGCAGAGAAGGAGGCAGAGAGAGGGGGGGGAAGCAGACTCCCTGCTGAGCAGAGAGCCCCATGTGGGGCTCGATCCCAGGACCCTGAGATCATGACCTGAGCCGAAGGCAGAGGCTTTAACCCACTGAGCCACCCAGGCGCCCCGTAAACTTTTATTTTTTAGTGCTTCCATGAGCTAGATCCTATAAATGAAATCTGATCTTTTGATGCATGAAATGTTTCTAAGAAACAAAGATGGATCAAGTGCATCACCCAAGCTATAGGGATTATAAGTGACAAGGAAGGGATTTGGACCCATGCAACTTGACACCAGAACTCACACACTTAGTCACCAAGCCATCTGAGCCCTCAGTGTATAAGCAACTGCTGAATAAATGAAATGGGTAAGTATTCAATGTTTATTAGATGCCTGCTGACGGGTTGAAATTTAGCTTTTATTCCTGGCCTTTTTAGATAAAATCATAGGAAAAGATTAGGTCTTCTCCTCAAAATACTTTCATAAATAGAGTATTGGCCAAAAGACCATAATTCTGACGAGGTCCATGTTTATCTTCCCTGCCAGGATTTCTACTGCAGCCTCAATAAGCAGACTATGTGTAAACTCAGGATGCCACAAATGATATGATATAATAATCAATGAAAACAGGTAGTAACATAATTTCCAGCATAACTCAGTAGTCTGGAAGAAAACCAGAAGAACCATGAAATCCAGCAGAACCAGTCAAGCAAATAATTATTCACTACTTGATGCAAGGCAAATAGTATACGGTGAACTCTGAGACATCAGTAATTGTCATAAATCATCTAACTTCCTTTTTTTTTCCACTTTTCAACCACTTCACTATTTCTAAAACATAAAGGGTCAGGGGAGAATATGCCCAGACACTAAATAAATCAAGACTATAATGGCTCAAATAAAAAGGAAAGAAAAAGATTAATACAAAGCAAAAGAAATTTTGGATTAGGTCTACAAGACGAATATTAATCAAAAGGAAAAAAACTGAGCTAAAAATTATGGCCTGTTGTTTCCCATAATTAGATGATTTGATCAATAAAGATATTACAAAAATAAAGTGAAGAGACACTATATCTTATCTGGACCGGCTTTAGAAAGTTATGCATAAAAGTGAAAAACATAGCTTATCAATAAAATACTAGAAACACAGAGAAGGAGAAATATTTTAAGATAATGGGAAGAGGGGAGGGGGCAAGATGGCGGAGAAGTAGGAGAGCCTATTGCAACCTGTCCCCTAAAGTGAGCTGGTTATCTACGGGACCACGATGAACACCCATGAAATCAGCCTGAGGAGCAAGATTTTTCACTTCTGGATCTCTAGGAGAGCAGAAGACAGCAGTGGAGAGATAAAGCAAAGTGGGAACACTCGAACCGATATCAGAGGATAAACAAAAGGGGAAGGGAGCCACCAAACACGATCCAAGGACAGTAATACCCCAAAGGAAAGTGCCCAGTGGTTGGGGACCAGCATTAACTTAGAGTTCAGTTAAAAACACTTAAAAAGAGCAAAAGGTTCTGAGGAGCAACTAGTGGAAAGGGGTGGTCACGGGCATGGGCCTGGGCCCAAGCTCCCAGGAAGGACACCACTCACCTCAAAGAGAGACTGGTGGGGGGTCCAGGCCGTGGCTCTGGAACCTGCAGCTGTCCACTCCTTGCACCATTTTGTGGGCAGGGCACGCTCCTGCAAGTGCCTTAGAGAGTCTGGTGTGGTCCAGGAGCCGGCAGCTTTTCTCTGTGTGCCCCACTCTGGACTGAGTGCAACCCTGACCAAAAAACATTCGTGGCCTGCGACAGGGTCTGAGTGTTCCCAGCTGGCCCCAGAGAGAACATGGGGCTGGTGGCCTAACGGCAGGAATCTGAACACACCCTGCTGGAGCCTGGAGCGGTGAGCTCTCGGAACCACTGAATGATGGCTGGGGGCACGCAAAACTCTGACAGACTGTACTGTAACCAGAATTTTGCGGAGGGGAGTGTGTGTACTGGACCATGCAGAGGGGAGCAGACTGAGGCTTCTCTGTGACGCAGAGGTCTGGGTACTTACAGTCAGATTCCAAGCCTGGACTCTCCGAAAAGCTGAAAAAGCTACAAAAGGCCAAAAGCCTTCAGAGAGCTAAAGACTGAGGAACCGGTTTCCACAGAGTACAGCCCCTTGATTAGGGGGCAGGGTGACTCAACCCAAGCAAGATTGACTGGAAAACAACACACCAGGCCCCTCCCCCAGAAGACAAGTCAAAAAACAAAAGGACAATAACCATATGGCACCCAAAATTTTAAATCCCCAACATCAGGGGAAATCAATATATTAAGCCCCTGATAATACCCTCAAACCTGTATATTTCATAGATACAAGTTTTTTTTCTTTCTTATTGTCTATTTTTTTAATTCATTCATTTTCACATTTCTTGGTTTTTTTCAATTTTTTTTTTAAATATTTAACATTACAACTACAGGCTTAATACAACGATAAACACAGGAAGACCTGAAATAACCTTCCTCGCCCAGAAGGAGTTATAACCACCCTCCCATCTTATCCTTCTGTCAGTGTTTCTACATATTTACTTTTGCTCTGGTATTATATAAATCTCATTCCTGGGGTTTATCCTGACTAGGTTCTTTTATTTCTTGTCATTTACTTTTGTCTGTCTATATGTTTGTCTGTGTGGTCTACATACCTTATAAATCTTACTTTTGGGGCCCATTCTGGCTGGGATTTCTTCTTTTTCTCTTTCTATCTTTTTTTTATCCTTATTCTTTCTTTTTGGTTGTGAAACCCAATTGCTCCAAAACCTTCCAGGGTGCACCCTGCCTGGATTGTGGGTGATATATCCATACATTCTCTCATCCACTTCTCATCAAAATGACTAGGAGGAGGAACACCCAACAGAGGAAAAACCCAGAGACTGCACTGTTTCCCTCAGAACCATTGGATATGGACATAAACAGAATGTCAGAAAGGGAATTCAGGGTGACAATTATCCAGGCAATGGTTCAGATGGAGAAAAACATTAATGACAACATAGAATCTCTAAGGGCAGAAACGAGAACCAGTATAGCAGATGTAAAAAACGCTATCAGTGAGATCCAATCCAATAAACATTGTTAAAATGTCTATACTGCCCAGAGCAATCTATACTTTCAATGCCATCCCGATCAAAATTCCACCGGTTTCTTTCAAAGGGCTGGAACAAACAATCCTAAAATTTGTATGGAATCAGACAAGACCCCGAATTGCTAATGAAATGTTGAAAAAGAAAAACAAAGCTGGGGGCATCACATTGTCTGATTTC
>CM053617.1:150956-165008 GCA_028646535.1 Procyon lotor | reverse complement strand
CTCCAAAGAAGCAGATGCACAAAGAAGGGCCACATGTACCCCAATGTTCATAGCAGCAATGGTCACAATTGCCAAACCGTGGAAAGAACCAAAATGCCCTTCAATAGACGAATGGATAAAGAAGATATGGTCCATATATACAATGGAATATTATGCCTCCATCAGAAAGGATGAATACTCAACTTTTGTATCAACATAGATGGGACTGGAAGAGATTATGTGGAGTGAAATAAGTCAAGCAGAGAGGGTCAATTATCTTATAGTCTCACTTACGGGTAGAGCAGAAGGAAAAACATAGAGGGCATTGTGGGAAGGAAGGGAAGGGTGAATGGGGGAAAATCGGAGGGGGAGATGAACCACGAGAGACTGTGGACTCTGAGCAACAAAGTGAGGGTTTTGGAGTGTTGGGGGTGGGGGTTGGATGAGCCTGGAGCTGGGTATTGAGGAGGGCATGTATTGCATGGAGCACTGGGTGTGGTGCATGAACAATTAATCTTGTAACACTGAAAAAATAAAATAAACGTATCTGGGGGAAAAAAAAGATAATGGAAAGATAAATTAAAAATTAGAGTCAAAGAAAATTTAGATCCCACCTCCAGGTCTTATAGCTCTGAGTTTTCCACTCTCATATTTTTTCTCCACTTGTACAAAATTAATGATTACATTTAAAATAAGTTGTTTTTATTTTATTGATTTAATTCCAAGCTAGTAACAATCTCCATACAAAGTTTTCCACAAATATTAAGGCCCCATTTTCAGAAATAAGGTTATATTTTAAGAATTCTAAAAGAAGCCAAAAAAGAAGAGTTGACAGAAGATTTTATTAAATAATGACTAGCATAGTATTCTTGTTTCTACTTCCTGAAAATAAGATTACACATTTGTTAAGGATTAGTTTATTCAAGAAATTATATGGCAACTCCAGAAGCTTGAGATATTGGGAAAATGTTAATCATGATAACCCTCTAGAAGAATTAGACTCCCAGAGCAATCTTCCTTATCCAGAACACACTCCCTTGCTTTGTAGAGCAACAGGAACTTATTACCTGCTCGTCACTTACACCTCAAGAGCTACTTAAATAAAGGACATAAGGCTGGCAGACATTGGCCTGGGATCAAGTGCTGATGATTGTAGCACTGGGTAAAATCATTGTCTGATCCTGGTCCTTCATAATCTGAGCAGAATAAACCTGAGTTTTACCTCTTTATTGATGCTATAGCCTCCTACATGGCTTGAATATCTAGACACTGACAGTCAACCTGTTACAAAAACTATGTCTTTTTGGTTAGGTTTAATCCTAGGTATGTTTCTGGTTTTGGTGCAATTGTAAATGGGATCAATTTCTTTTTTTTTTTTTTTTAAGATTTTATTTATTTATTTGACAGAGAGAGAGAGAGAGAGAGAAATCACAAGTAGGCAGAGGCAGACAGAGAAAGAGAGAGAGAGGAGGAAGCAGGCTCCCTGCTTGAGCAGAGAGCCCAATGCTGGGCTCAATCCCAGGATCCTGAGATCATGACCTGAGGCAAAGGCAAAGGCTTTAACCCACTGAGCCACCTCGACATCCCCAATTTCTTTTTTGCTGCTTCGTTACTGGTGTATAAAAATCATGCCCCTTCCCCAATGTAGGTCAATAAAAATCAATCCCAGATTAAGACTGCAAATTTGCCCACATTTAAAAATGTGGTTTAAATCTTGACCTTTTCAAACTTGAGGCTACACATGTGACCCAGTTACAGCTTGCAATACAATGAAACAATTATTAATTTAACTACACTATGGCCAAATATTACCCAATAAGAAAAAAACAGCAATTCAAATCAAGTTAGTAGACAAGCAGCACCTCTGAGATGCCCCACGGTAAGCAAGAGAAGACTCCAGCCTGATACTTATTCAAATTCAGGTTACTGAGCCATGTTCAGCTCTAAAATAGTCTCTAAATAGATCATCATAATTCATTTGCAAATGTTTCATATTTGTATTTCCATTTTAGGCAGAACAGAGCAAATTGTAAGGCAATTTGAATTAGGGAAATAAAATTTTGTGTATTGAACTAATTAAATTAATGTTAAGATAAGGTAAAACAATGTTTCCTGGGCCCATAAACTCAGCTATATTTGAATCACAGATATTACTTCATCTGAAGGAAAATGTATACCTTGAAAAGGTTGACCTGCTCAGAAAAAGAAGTCAAAAGAAATAAATATGGTCAAGATTTACTGAAAGTATAGTTTTCAAAATAATTAAAAACATGTCTGCTATACAAATAAAGTTAGCAAAGATTTATAGAATTTATTAATGAAGGAAATACCTAAATAGTATCCTGGTACAAAGAAGAATTTAAGACAATGGATATTTATTTTTAATGGAAAAGATAATGCTAAAATGTAATTGCAAAGTTAGGTATAAAACAGGTTAATATTAATTATGATAGCAATTATAGTCCTAACAACATTCTATGGCAATTATTTAATTGGCTTCAAATCTTGCTCCAATAAAGTTCAAAAACTATCTGCCAAGATGACATCTCAAAAAAGATGGCAATGTAAGAGGCTCTGGAATTTCCCTTCTTCCATGGACACCTCAAATATACATCTACACACAGAGCAATTCCCTCTGAGAGAAATCCAGAAACTAGTTGAGTGGCTGAGAAAATACCAGTATCAAAATCGATAGAAAAGGCTGAGACAAACTCTCACCATAAATTATACCCCTAGCACAGAGCCATCAAGTCAGGAGAGAACCCCAATTCTCAGCTTCTACCTGAGGAGCAAAGGGTATGGAACACACATCTAACACCTCAAACTTTAAGTCTCTTATCCAAGGGACAGGACCTCAAATCACTTATACCTGATAATCAATAGGGCTTAGATTCATGAGACTCCTAAGGCCACAACAAACAAAGTAGTTTTTAATTGGACACAGGATGTGGCTCAGACCTATATACCAGGGCTCAGCTCAAGAGAGCAGGCAAAAATGCCCATCTCTGAGTTTCTATCTGGAAGGAGTTTGACTGCAGACCTTCCCAGCTCCTGCCTGACAGTCCAGCTTCCACTCAGCCTGTATCTAGGTGCTGACCTCAATTCTCCCCTTTGGGACACTGACATTTCTTGTCACGTACAACTACTAGAGCCACTAGGGTCCTGAATGGTATGGTAGCCCTGAAATAAGGGTTTCAGAGGCAACAAGGAGCTCTGGCCACATTGATCAACAAGGCTCATTCCTACACATAACCATTTTGTAAAGACTGGGAGATGTGGCTAATATGGAGAAACCAAAATAGAGAGTCAAGGGAAATAAAGAAGTAGGAGAATATGTTGCAAACAAAGAACAAGATAAATTTCTATAAATCAATCTTAATAAAATAGAGATAAGTGATTTACCCATTAGAGAGTTCAAAATAATGGCTATAAAGATAATCAGCAAGGTCGGGAGAACAATGCATGAAAAAGTAAAAATTGAGACAAAGATAGAAAACATTTAAAAATTACTACCAGAAATCAAAGAGCTGAAGAATATATTAACTGAATTGAAAATCTCAATAGAGAGATTTAATAACATATTTGATTCATTAGAAGAAAAGTTTAGCAAACTGGAAAACAGGATAGAATTCATTCAATCAGAGAAGCAAAAAAAAAAAAAAGAAGAAGTGAAAAAGAGTCAAGATGGCTATGGGATAACATCAATGTATCCATTATAAGGATCTCAAAATGAGAAGAGAGAGAAGAGAGAGAAAGGGACAGGAAGGTATTCAAAGGAAAAAAAAAGGCTGAAAATTTCTTTTTTTTTTTTTTTTTAAAGATTTTATTCATTCCCTCTCACACAGGGAGAGAGGGAACACAAGCACAGGGAGTGGGAGAGAGGGAGAAGGAGACTTCCCACTGAGCAGGGAGCCCGATTAAGGAGCTGGATCCCAAGACCCTGGGATCATGGCCAGAGCCAAAGGCTGTCACCTAATGACTGAGCCACTCAGACACCCCAAATTTCCCTAACCTAAAGGAAGAAACAGACATCCAGATCTGAGAGGCCCAAATAGTATAAAATAAGATGAAAACAAAGTTACCTAAACTAAGGCATTTTATAAATAACTTGCCAAAATTCAAAGACAAATAGAAAATCTTAAAAGCAGCAAGAGAAAAGCAACTATTTATTTAAAAGGGAATTCCCATAACATTATCAGTAGCTTTTTCAGAAGAAATCTTGCAGTCCAAAAGGGAGTGAGATGATATATTCAAAGTGCTGCAAGAAAATATCTGCCAACCAAGAATAGTCTACCTAGCAATGTTCTCTTTAAAATCTGAAGAAGAGATAAAAAGCTTCCCAAGCATAAGTTGAAAGATTTCATCACCACTAGCCAGCCTTCTAAGAAATGTTAAAGGAACTCCTTCAGGCTGAAACACAAAGACACTAATTAGTAACAGGAAAGCACATGAAAGTATAAAACACACTGGATAAAGGTAAATACAATTAAATTCAGAATACTATAATATTGTGGGATTGGTAGGTAAATAACTTGTTGATTTTATTCTAGTATAAAGGTTAAAAGAATTAAGAATAATTGTAACTATAATAATTTCTTAAGGAATACACAAATAAGAAGATGTCACAATTTACATTGTAGAATATGTTGCAAACGAAGAATATGTTTGGAAGAGGGCAGAGTAAAACTGCAGAACTTTTATATGTGTTTGAAATTAAGCTGATATCAGCTTAAAACTGACCATTAAAACTGTAAGATGTTTTATGAAAACTGCATAGGAAACAAAAGATAAAGAGAAAAGAATCAAAGCATACTGTGACAGAAAATCATCAAACCACAAAGAATGAGCCCAAAAGAAGTAGAAAGGAAGAAAGAAACCACAAAACAGCCAGAAAACAATTAACAAAAAGACCAGAGTAGTTCCATACCCATAATCAATCAATTTAAATATAACTTAATTAAATTCTCCAATCAAATGGCACAGAATGGCTGAATAGATGAAAACCTAAGACCCAAATATAAGCTACCTACAAGAGACTCACATCAGCTTTATTATTGCTAGAAGTGAAAAAGAAGATGGTGATATTTTAGAAAATAATCATAGGTAAAGAAACATTAAAGAGTGAGTGGAAATAAGAAAACCAAACTTCTCAAAAAAAAAAAAGGAAAACCAAACTTCTCTAAAAAATTTCCCAAAGGAGGGGCTGAAACCTAAAGGATAGGAAAAAACATGAGCCATTATTTTGGAAAACAGATGACAGGCTGATTTCTGAATAATATTCTGCTGTAACAAGATGCTAAATATAGGAAAAACTGAGGGGAGCCTCCACCAGCCAGGAGTCAAATGACTATTTCATGTCTATTCTTCACGACTGATTTTTTTTTAACTTTATTGAGGAATAACTGACAAATATAAATATATATATTTAAAGTGTATATGATGATTAGCTATACATATATACTTTAGGATGATTACCAAGATCAAGATAATTAACATATCACTTCATGTAATTAACTTTTTGTGTATCTGTGGTAAGAATGTTTAAGATGTACCTTCAGCAACTTTTAAGTGTATGACATCATATTATTAACTAATAGTCATCATGCTGTACAGCAGAACCTCAGAACTTATTTTTCATATAACTGAAAAATTATACCCTTTGACCTACATCATCCCATTTTCCCCTCCCCTGACTCCTGGCAACCACCATTCTATCCTCTGTTTCTAAAAAATCAGTTTTGTTCTTGTTGTTAAGATTTCACATACAAATAATATCATACAGTATTTGTCTTTCTCTCTCTGGCTTATTTCTCTTCTAGATTCATCTATGTTCTACAAATGCCAGGATTTCCTTCTTTTTTGGGACTGATTCATATTCCATTATATATGTATGCCACATATTCTTTATCCATTCACCCATTGGTGAATGGGTGAATTCACCACCCACACATCACCCTACATTGATGTGTGCCTAGTTGTTTCCATATCTTGGCTATTGTGAGTAATGATTCAAACAACATGGGTATGCAGATAACTCTTTGATATACTGATTTCAATTTCTTTAGATATATAGCCAGGACTGGGATTACTAGATTATATTAAGTTTAATTTTTAATTTTTTGAGAAATTTCTACATTGTTTCCATATGGCTGTACAGCTTTATATTCTCACCAACATTTGTTATCTCTTGTCTTTTTGATTATAGCCATCCTAATGGGTGTGAGCTAATATCTCACTGTAGCCTTGATTTGCATTTTCCTGATACATAGTGATGTTGAGCATCTTTCATATAAGTATCGGCCATTTGTATACCTTATTTGGAAAAATGTCTATTCAGATCCTTTGGCCATTCTTTATTTGTAGGGTTTTTTTTTTTTTGCTATAAAGTTATGTAAGTCCTTTATATATATTTTGGACATTAACACCTCATCAGAGGTTAATATAAAATAGTTCCTCACATTCTGTAGGTTACCTTTTCAATATATTGTTTCCTTTGCTATGCAGAAGCTCTTTAATATATTCCCATGTTTTTATTTTAGCTTTTGTTGCCCGGGATTTTGATGTCTTCTTACCTCACGATTTTTAAAGGTTCTCTTTCTGCATGAGTACAACCAACCACCACCACTCCCCATCTCTACCACCACCAAACAATTTTACACATCACTTCATTCACTCCAGATCTCTCCACAACACACAACTCAGAAAAGTGGAAAATAAAACCGAGAAGAAGCAAATGACATTTTCCAACCTGCCACAGTCGTTATCCCACCAGGAGTAGGGTGGGCTTTTTATTCAACCTAAATCAGAATTCTACCAGTGGGTCTGGGCTCTTATTAGCATATCCAAGAAAATCTGAGTCCAAGCCCTCTACATAATACAGCAAATCCTGGGGCCTGATTTTTCCAACATCCTTCTTAAAAGGACAAGTTTAAAAATATTTTTCCAGAAAATGCTGACTGTAAGGAAATGAAAATGGGTTATTGCATACATACTAAAAACAAAACAAAACAACATCTAAAAAAATTTCAGGAGCCCAGCGGAAAATTAGGTTAGAATTTACATTCAAATGAAGGTAATGGGTATTTTTTTCAATGTTTTCATTATTTTCTCACCAAATTAAAGGCTAATACTGATGAAAAGCACTACATAGTTAGAAGTTACCAGTAGCCCCAAACTGCTGGCCAAGTCAAAGTAATTCACACTCATACATATTTTCTTTCAAAATTAGTAAGGCAAATGGAAATTCCAACTATTACATTATGCCTATATAACCTAATAAAGTAGTTACCATCTTGATGAAAAATCTGACTAAAATGCTGAACCAGGAACCCACCCATATTTTACATGGGGAAGCAGTATAGCTACTTGTGAAATGTATATGCAGTAATTCATTCTGTCTAGCTTCACAACTTGGTTTCATAACTTACTAGTTAGATGAACTTGCAAATACTGCTCATGAAAGATCTAAAACCAAACAGTGCTGAATGCTAAATAAACATTACCCATTATTAATATACACTTTAAAGGTTTTATTTAAAATACTGCTGGAGAAACATAATTTAAAAAACAAATCTCCAGCTCCGGGAAACAAACTGAAGTTGCTGAAGGGGAAGTGGGTGGGGATAGGGGCATTAAGGAGGGCAAGTGATATAAAGTAAAAAAAAAAAAAAAAAAAGGGATGAGCACTGAGTGTTATATGCAACTGATAAACTGTTGAACATTACATCTGAAACTAATGATGTATATATGTTGGCTAATTGCATTTAAATTTAAAAAAAAACCAAAACTCCTCCCTAGGGCATCTGGGTGGCTCAGTGTGTTAAGCATCTGACTTCCACTGAAGTCATGATCTCAGGGTCCTAGGGTTGAGGCCAGGACCTACTTCTCCCTCTCCATCTCTCTCTCTCTCAAATAAATAAAATCTTTATAAATAAATAAATAAATAAACAAACAAACAAATCTCCTCCCAAACCAGAAAATCTCTACACAAAGGTAGAAGAGAATGAAGACAATTTTACCATTGAATAAGCATTAAAGCATAATGTGATGCATATCACAGGAAATCTACTAAGAGATTTCAAAAGGCAGAAAGAAATATCACCCTTTTACATTGCCAATAGAAATACCCATTACATACATGTTCTCAAAAACAAAAAACAAAAAAAACTCATACCTCGTCCTCAAGTAAGAGGACTTAACAGCACCATTTGTCACACACAGTCCACCCTAAATTCACCTGATAATTCAGGTGATAATCTGTGTTTGCTAATTGTCTTTGTCCAAAGGAAAAATAAACCTAACTTTATGACAAGAAGTAGTTTTACATGTTGGAGGTAGGCAGCCTCCAGTTAAGCTATCTCCCACAGTAACTGGTGCTCTATCTTCCTTAATGGTTATATTTCAAGGGGTTGGCTCCCAGGTCCTTAATAAAGACTTCCTGGGTTGTAAAGCAGTAAGACATTTATTTAGCTTTTTAAAAAATTAATATACATCCCAAAGAGACAGAGGAAGACCTCAAAATTACAAGTTTTCTAAAGCAAATTCTCTAGGAAAAAGGGAGAGGGTGGGAAGTGTTTCCCCTTATTTTCAGTTGGAAAAATTAAGCCACTTATTTTTAATTTGTATTTGCCTTCATAATCTCAAAACTTGTAAGAGAACTCCACTTTCTTACTTATTTAAAAATGTAAACCGAAGTTCTACAACGTTTTCCTTTCTAAAATTCTATTATATTACCTTTCTTTTCTTTTCTAGAAAAAATTACGTTTCTGAACTCAATAATAACCAGGCCAAATTGTCACTCCTAAAGGTGGGGTAAGTGTCATATATTATTATATTCAATTTAGCTGTACATTAACTACAATTTCTGCAATTTCTGTTGTGCTGCTTCCTATAGATATACTTTCTTATTTTCCCCTATTTATAATGAGAGCTCTCATCCTGGGCTCTGTGCACAGTTGCAAGGACCTCTTGGGTCTGGCAAAATGAGAAGAGGAGGAGGTAAATAGGTAAGAGAATGAGCTGCCCCTGTCTTCCTTTCCACATTCCTGGAACATAGACATCAAATACATGTTTCATAAGATTTTAAAATCGCCAAAAGATAACTAATTTCTTTTGACATAGCTGCCAACCATTCTATTTCTCTCTACTCCATACCTTGGCCTGTCGTCCTGCATCTATTAGGAGGTTCACAACTATATGCACAGAAAGACTCATAAGACCAAGTTTCTAGATCCAGCTCTCTGTCTAAAAATATACAGAAAACTATTAAAATTCATTATTTTAAGGATGCCCCAAAAAGTAAGTAAAAGTAAGTCATCTCTACTAGAATACATTATTGTAAGATAGAAGTACTAAAAATGTTTAAATAGATTATGGAAAAGTCATTCATAATCTCCTCTTCCTTTCCTTTCCTCAACAGACCTGATAAGGCTATGGTGAGATGATCTGATTTACTCACCAGACAAATAGGTGATTTTCGCAGGAACAACGTTATAATCAGAAAGAATAACCAAAATCGATGTGGTGTAGTTTAGAAGCACACTGAGAATTACTTCTCTCATCTCAGAATAGTAAATTGCCTGAAATTACACCATTAGAGCTGTATTCTTTCAGCTTTTGAGGAATACCAATTAAAATATATAGGCCTCCCAAAATGGTAACATTAGCCTACATTCATGGTCATACGGTTCTTAGGAAAACTAATAACACAAGGTATTTACAATGAAGCCAAGTTAAGAAGCTATGATATAGGGGGATTTTGAGAAGCAAAT
Organism: Procyon lotor; assembly: GCA_028646535.1. NCBI lineage: Eukaryota > Metazoa > Chordata > Mammalia > Carnivora > Procyonidae > Procyon > Procyon lotor. The sequence goes on along the minus strand of CM053617.1, from coordinate 155,259 downwards.
GCACCCCTGGGTTAAGTTCTAACACATATGCTTTATTTCTGATTGACAGTAGCAGGAAACCTTCAATGAGACATGTGAAATTTCTAGCACATGTGAGGAAGAAATGCTTCCAGCAAGGAGATTTCTGAAAAGGAAGAAAAAACAATGACTATAACCCACCTAACAATGTATGATTACTGCATTTACCCTGTAAACAAAATGGCTGAAAAGATTACATTATGTCTTCCCTAAGGGATATTTCAACTACCTTTTGAAATATTTAAGACAAAGTTCTTTGTTTATGTTGTTGTTGTTTTAATGCAAAATACACCTAACACTTTCTGTATCTCAGTCCTGAAATCAGTTATTTCTCCAGGTAATATTTGGTCCTGGTGGGAAGAAGGGAATAGATTTAGAAAACACGTTATAGCATGGAGGACATTAGGAGAAGGAAGAGAAAAATGAAAGGGGGAAATCGGAGGGGAGACAAACCATGAGAGACTAAGGACTCCGGGAAATAAAGCGAGGGTTTTAGAGGGGATGGGAGTGGGGGGATGGGTGAGCCTGGTGATGGGTATTAAGGAGGGCACGTGTTGCATGGAGCACTGGGTGTTATATGCAAACAATGAATCATGGAAACTACATCAAAAACTAATGATGTTCTGTATGGTGACTAACATAACATAATAAAAAAATAAAATAAACTCTGAATTATGAACTTAAAAAAAAAAAAGAACGGTTATAGACTCTACGGGTATTTCCTAGAACTGGCATTTCATTACTACTTGGCCCTCTCAAAACTATGAAGAACACTCAGATACATATGTTTATATATGCTTATGCATTTCTCTATTTTACATGTATATAAAACCTTAATTTCACACAGATAACTGCAAGTCTAAGTTAACTACACAAGATTCAATCTAACCTTTCTCTTTTTCCTTGTAATTATCATTTTTCCCCATTTTACAGATAAAGAGACTGAGGTCTTGGGAGATTATCCAAGGTCATATTGCTGGCTGGTAAGTGATAAAGTCAGGATTCAAACCCAAGCTTTCTCACTTCCAAGCTCAAGCTTTTAACCATGAGACTTTACTACAACTCTAACAATGGAAGCAGGAACACTCCACTGAGAATTCGGTCTCTAAATCATTTTGTGGCATTTGATAAATGGCTTTAGGATTCCAACTCCAAATTAGACCAAAACGTTGTCCAGTAGAAAACACAAAGTCCCATTCCAGTTCTGGTTTTAAAACTGCAGAGATCAAGCATGTTTATTCACCTTCAACAACCTACAGTCTGTTAGTTCCTTAAAGTGTACCTAAATATATTGGAGCTACATTGCCATTGCAGTAAAAACACAGGATATATAAGATATACTACCATTTTTCTTGACTGCAAACAATAAAAGTTTGCATAGAATGGAACTACCCAATTGGAGAAAAAAAATTACAGTTCTATGTTTGAGCTCTTTATGATCCAAGCCTCTCTTCTCTTTATTTCACCAAACCATCCGTGGCCAAATAAGAATAGTAAAAAGCTATCAACAATACTCATATTCATTTAAGTTCCTTGATCTTATGTTCGTCAACTACCACTTACATTTTTTCTTTGCTTCAGTATTTATTTTTCTTATTCATTTGAGGGTTTATAACCTAGTTAATAATATCCCTTTAAATATTTTGTAATGCTTTCAGAATGTGGCTTAATAATTCAAGGAATATTTTGCCAATTGAAGACGACAATTTTGACAGAAAAAAACATAAATTACACTGTTTACTCCAATATATGAACATATGCAAAACTTAACATACAGGTCATTAATCATAGATCACATATGGCATAACAGATACTTCAGGTAATTGAGAGAGCAATTCCAAATTAATTACAGATAAAAATAACTTAGATAAGCAGCAGTAATTTCTTGAGTTACTCCTTTCTAATATGATTCAAACCGATATATTTGTTTCATTCAAGAAAGAAAAAAAGTTCTTTTCTGGCTTCCAAAAATTGGTAGGTACTAATACTTATTTTCACTATTCAATTTATCCAAGAGATAGTTTAAATAAAACACAATTTAAAGTCATCAAAATAGACACCAGAAATGTGAAAGACTCTTACAAAGAGATAGATTTATAACATTTGTCAAAATTTGTGTCTTATAAATGCATAATAAAGAAATATTAACTCAGAACCTTTCCACTTTGGAGAATGGAGATAAAATTATACTTATTAAAAGTGACTTATAGTTATTTTGCCAAAAATCATTAAAATTGACAAGAGAAATTATATATTTTTCCTCAAAGATTTAAATGTTCTTAAATTCAGGTCTAACCAATTCTTATGAAACTTGTAAAAGAACTGTTCCCATTAGATAAGTAAACTTGTATTTACTATATAATATATTCTCTGCATTTGATGGAGTACAAAAGAGGATCCAGGTTGATATCATATACATGGTAAATAATTCTAAATCTATGTCCCACTGACAAAGTCCATCACTTCTTCAGTTATGGTAAGTAAAAGAACTTCAAGTAGTTTACCCAGACCAAGTGAGATCAAGCCAGTTAATTCTGCTTTTCAGAGAAGAGGCCAGAAAATTGGATTGATCCACTAAAAGTCATTTTTCCCTCTACTGTTGCTGACATTGCTTTGTATCCCCGCTGGAACAAGGATTCCAGAAGTCTGGTGCAAACATGCAACATGGAAAGCATGTCCCCAAACCTGGAGATCTAGAAATTATAAGGTAGAGCCTACCTATTGCATTATCAATTTGATATCTGAGGCTCCTCCTAATTATTTTAAAATTCTGTAATCACTAAGCTAAGACTCCATAGTATCTGTTGAGTGGGTCGAGGAAAGGGAAGAAAGCACCTCCCTTCCAGTAGTATGAATGCTTTTTTCCAGTGTACATTTTGTATGTATCAATGAGACCAATCTATTCATCTTATATACAGAAAGCCCTTTCCCCAGTGCCACATCTAGATACTAGCTAGGTAAGGGAGGATTCCAGCACCAAGTAAATGTGGAGGGGAGGGAGGTGGAGAAATAGGGTAACTGGGTGATGGATATTAAGGAGGGCATGTGATGTAATGAGCACTGGGTATTATATAAAACTAATGAATCACTGACCAAACCCTTGAAACCAATAATACATTCTATGCAAATTAAATTTAAAAAATGGGAAAAATTAAAAAAAAAATAAATCACATCCAAAGGAGAAAATGAAAAAAAAAAGTATGTGTGAAAATTCCTATTGCTGTTTGATATAACATGTTTATAATAACAAGGCCATATTAAAAATAAATTGGCAATAAAAAACAAGCAAATAAGCACACATATAGACCAAATGAACAAAATCAAAATCAAGAGCTCAGAAATATACCATCTGTAAAAAGCAGAATCAGACCTATAAATACAGACAAAAAACTGATAGTTGCCAGAGGGAAGGTGATGGGAGGGATGGGCAAAATGGGTGCAGGGGAGTCAGAGATACAGGCTTCCAGTTATGGATTTGATAAGTCTTGGGAATAAAAGGTACATCATAAGGAATACAGTTAATGATAATGTAATAGCATTGTATGGTGAGGGATGGTAGCTATACTTGTGATGAGCACAGCATAATGCATAGAGAAGCTGAATCACTACATTGTATATCTGAAACTAATGTAACAGTGTGTGTCAACTACACTCAAATAAAAAAACAAATTAATAATTAATTAATTTTAAAAACCAAATACACCGTGTGTATTCAATCAGTTAATATTTGATAGGAAAGCCAAAACTCCTCAATGGGGAAATGCCTTTCCCCATTGTCTAATAAATGGCACTGGGAGAACTGGATATTCACATACAAAAGAATGAAACTGGATCTCCTATCTTATACCACTCACAAAAATTAACTCAAAATAGATTAAATATTTAAACTTAAGACCTAAAGCCAAAAGTCTACAAGAAGAAAACATAGGGAAAAATTTACTGATACTGGCATGGCAATGATTTTTTTGGATGTAACATAAAAAGCATAAGGAACAAAAGCAAAAACACAATAGTGGACTATATCCAAATAAAAAGCTTCTGCACAACAAAAGAAACAATCAATAAAAGGAAGAGGCAACCTACTGAATGAAAGTATTTGAAAATCATATATCCAAAATACATTAAAAAAAAACATTCAAACTATGCAGCCACCAAGAGAAATGAAATCTGGCCATTTGCAACGACGTGGATGGAACTGGAAGGTATTATGCTAAGTGAAATAAGTCAGTCAGAGAAAGACAAGTATCACACGATCTCTCTGATATGAAGAATTTGAGAGGTAGGG